>BHFT01031965.1:0-13127 GCA_004320025.1 Laticauda laticaudata
ATTTTTAAAAGAATGGGCTTTGCCTTCGAACGATGCCTGGGAAGGCGGCAACAGGAGTGCCTGAAGCTGAGTGTCTCTGCTGGGCACCAGTTGCAGGGAGGAGCCCTGGCTGGCCACGCATGGTTGTGCCAAATGCCACGTGGCTGTGCCAAATGCCACGGTGTTGCTCCAAACGCCACAGCACAAGGAGAAGGGAAAGCAATGGTGGCAGAAGGTCTCCCGATACAAAGTGCCCCACCAATGCCGAGGTCGACACCCAAGCCGTCGCCGCCCGCCCACCCGAGGATGCAAGGGAGGGAATTATGTCACCCCTGAAAGGATGGCCTAGGAAGGAAAGGAAGGCCTTTCAGGGCTCAAAAAAAAATAAGACCCAGCCTTATTATATGAGAAACATGGTATATATACACACATACATATATGGTATTCAGCTTTGTTCAGGTATTTTCTCATGTCACCATAGTTGTGCTTTTAAAGTTGTAGCAACATTTCGGCAGAATCTCATCTGCCATCATCAGATTTCAGATTCTGCCGAAACATTGCTACAACTTTAAAAGCACAACTGTGATGACATGGGAAAATAGCCGAACAAAGCTGAATACCATACATGTAAGTACCCACGAAAACTTAAGAAAACACATACATATACATATACATATACATATACACATACATATTATATTCCTGTAATACAATAATATCAATACTCATGTGCTTAAATCTGTCATTTGTGCAAAAAGCATACGTGTGACTTCACATCCAGTTGCATTCATCTGTACTTACTCGTCCATCTTGCATTGTAAAGCAGTGGCCAGTATATGTCTTGAAAGAGCAGTGGAAAATCAGGAAGCTCTATGCAGCGTGGGTGTGTTTGCAGGAAAGAAGACAAACAGCTGTTTGCAATTTCTGCAGAAAATGATTGTGTTTCAGACACAATCTTCAGGCAGTTTCTGAAGCTGTTTCTGGAAGAGGACAGAAACAGAGGGACCTCATCTTTAGCTTAAAGGCCAACAAACAATTCTTAAGTGTATCGACATTCACAAAAGAATTTCATTCATTCGCCCTGGGGAAAGGCTTGCTGAAATTCATCCAGTTAGAGCCAATCAGATTCATTATCATTTCTTCGACAAAGGTGAACCTCCATTGTGTTACCAATACGGTCTTACTCTTATCCCACTGTAAACTAATAGGAATAAGTATTTATTTTGGAACTGCAGTGATTGAATTAACTTTTGCATCCATTTTCAAAGAATCAAGATTTAGATCTGAGGTAAAGGTAAAGTGCCACCTTCAGTCCAGGGTCCAGGCTGGGATGAAAGTTGGTGCTCGGCTTGGTCAACCTGGGTCTCAGACACTCAACAAGTTCATCAAACATGGCTGGTGGCATCCTCATGAAGTGGCAGTGCTCATCTCCATTAGAAAGCAAAAGACATATCCATGATCATGTAGCCAGCATGACTAAACACCGAAGGTGCATGGAACGTTGTTACCTTCCCACCAAAGTGGACCCTATTTTTCTACTTGTATTTTTACATGCTTTCGAAATGATAGGTTGGCAGAAGCTGGGACAAGTAACAGGAGCTCACTCCATTACACCGTGCTAGGGATTCGAATTGCTGACCTTTCTGATCAACAAGCTCAGCATCTTAGCCACTGAGCCACCACATCCCTGTTATTTAGATCTTCGTCAAGGAGAATATATAAATTGACACAATATGGAGATTTACTGTAGATATTGGACCTCCAGCTGACAAATTTCAGAGATAAAATAACTTTTAAGTTTCTCTTCCCCTGAATCCCACTTCTTTACTGTTCACTGAAAAAGGGCAGTGACATTACAGAGTAGTTAAGGTCATTAATTAATGTACAATCCTGTCACTCCATGATGCTATTTCATGAATATACAACCAATGAGAAGGAGAGAAAGGGAAGGAAATTCCCAGGCATCAGATAAAGCATCACAAAACTACCATTACCTTTCAAAACATCTGTTCGCGTCTAATGTTTTAATGTTAGCTTCAATAGTCTTCCTTGCTATCACAGCTTTATTGTGTACGTGTTCTGATGCCTGTGTTTTTAAAACTCCTATTTTAATGCAAACAATGAATAATAATTTAAAAAAATTCTCAAAGACCATTCAGACAACAACAAAACCTTTTCTTTGCCTAGAGTAGATTGTTTCCATGGAGATACGTAAAGATGCTCAAGTTATCCTAGATCAGAAATATCAGATCTTCTTTGATCTCATTTCAACCTTTTAAACTGCTCTGGGAAATCAGAACACTCTGTATTTTTTTTTTTAAAGCTGAAATGATTGTTGTTGAGGAAGACAAAGCCCCACATGCACCAATCAAGCAAAACGTAAGAGCAATCTAAAACCCATATGTGATATGACACACATATCCTGTACCAGGCAGCACTGACAGGTTCCCGGCAGGCCCTTTCGATTGGAAAGCCAAGTTATTAACAAAGCATCTCAAGGGAGTCATGCACAGCAGAAGCTACTCCCGAAAATGTAGAGCTTGCCAAGTGGCAGCATGCCCTCAGCCACCATGATACGCAATGTCCTATTTGCCTCTTCATTTATTTAGTTGTTTTGGTTAGCAACTGCCAGTATTTTGATTAAAGATGAAAGCCTGCTATGCTGAGAAATCATATGGTTCTGTCAAAGAACCCCCTGGACTCTGCTCGGCATGGCCCGGCCTATCCCCTCCTACAAAGCTGTTCTAATTCCCTGATGGACAAGAGAGAAAAAGCTTTGAAGGCTATTTGAATATCAGAAAGGCAGTTTAAATATGATGTATTTATGCTTTGTTTTGATTTGTATGTTCTTTCTCATAAACATACTCCATTAAATGTCCATCTAGCAGCCTGCCATTATTCTATATTTCCCAAAGAGAAAATTCATGTTTCATTAAGTTACTATCTTCAACTCCAGCTGAGTTTTCTCTCCTATTCCAGTCACCAGCTGTCTTTATAAACCCCAGCAGAAATAAAGGAGAACCAGCCTTTTTTCCAGTCTTTAACCTATGGTATTTCTCTTCCCTTTTATTGCCTCTTCTTTTGGCAATTTTTTGCATTGTAAATCTACACTCCAGGAATATTTTTAGCGAAAGGGAAATAGATAATATTATTTAATTGGAATTAGAATGAAAACATCTCATTGGAATGAATGGGAAATTTATACTTATTCAAATGATGGCATGAGAATTCTTGTTGATCCTGCCATGCATGGGGAATATTTCAGCTACTAATATTTCAGCTACTATAATTGTGATAAAACATGTCAATGGCATAGTAGGAGAGGCTGTTTGGAGCTAGTGATGGCAGTACCAAGATACAGGAGAGGCCAGATATAAAGATCAAAACCTTGTAGGCTAACACTTCTCCACATCTGATATAAATTACAAACTGTTTGCAGCAGCTGTTTTATAAATTGAAACTAAGCACAGTACTATATTGGGGTTTAAGAAAGGGCATTCAGTTGAATGTACAAAAAATTCTGCATATATCTTCTCTGGATTGACTTTTGGACTGCAGTTGTTCACATGCTGTTCTGCTATACTTGGTGTCTGTTACATGAATACACCTCCATTGTCCATTTGTATTTCAGAAAATGTAAGTTACAGTTTGCTTGTTCTGAAAAAGAAAGACCCTCTCACTTAATGCCAAAAAGTTTATTGGCCTCTGTGTTTTGATCCTGTTGAACTTTCTAGCCCTTGATGAGTAACTTCCACTATTTTGCCAGTCAGGAAAAGAGCAACCTCTGCTCTTTTTGCATCTGAGTCTCTCCACAGCTTGGGACACATTTTCTGCCAATCATTGGATAGTATTCTGGGAGAAGATGCAGCATCATACTGTGATACATTCAAGTGGAAAAAAAACAAACATTGATTGAAGCCATAAAATCCAGACATGTAAGCTTTTTTTAAAAGTGAATCCAAAATATGGGGGGCGGGGGGGAAGCTTCCACATTGTGTCATGTAATATTGCCGCCATCTTTGAATTGTGCTGAAATGCCTGTCTCCTTGAACCTTTTCTCACTGCTGGAAAGATTAATGCAAGGCCATTAACAAAGCATTAACTCTTTTCTGGCATCCCCAGGTAGAGCTGAAAAAGCTGCACTGATTCTCTGAGCCTGAACCCAATCAGTGTCATCAGTGTCAGCTTAGTGGCCCAGTGTCTGCTTCATTGCAGTGTTGCTTCTTGTTTTTAAACCCTGTATTTAAAACTGTTTATGTTTTGCATTGTTTTGAAAACTGGATAGCCTCTTTGTCAGGAAAGAGAAAGAAGGAAGGAAGGAAGGAAGGAAGGAAGGAAGGAAGGAAGGAAGGAAGGAAGGAAGGAAGGAAGGAAGGAAAGAAAAAAAAAGAAAGAAAGAGGGGGGAGGGAGGGGGAGGGAAGGAGGAAAAGAAGGAAGGAGAGAGAGAAATAAATAAATAAATGTTATTCAATCTCGTATTTTCATGATTAAGAACTACCAGGCCTGTGACATGGTTTCCAAATAGGCAGTGTCCCAAGTATGAATTAATCCCAGATCAGTAGTTGTAACCAACCCAAACATTTTAATAAGGTTTTTGTGAATGCGAAAACAACCATTCATGCACCGAGATTGGCATCTCAATTATCCATGTTCAAAGTATGAGGTGGAAGCAGATAAAAAACCACCAAAAGATTCATCCGGTGTTTCACTATATACTCTTTCAACTGAGTTATCCAGTACGTGCTGGTATTCCCTTCGGGATCCCAGTGGNGAGGCAGTTTCTGTAAGCAACACCAGAATGTTTCTTTCCTGCCTTCCTTACAGGATTAGCCCAGTAATTTCTTCTAATAACGGGTTCTCTGAACTGCTTAGAATATTAACAACTGGTTCTAGTGAATAGGTGCAAACTGGTAGAATCTTACCTCTGGATTGTTCTTTCTGTCAGAAAGTTTCTCCTTCACACTCACACACTCACACATCTCACACTTGCTTTGTCCCTTTCCCATTCTCCACGCTACCCACCAAAAATCTCCCAGAGATTCCCAATTCAGGGATTTCCGCTGTCCTTCAGCAGTCGCTGGATTCCCAGAATTTAAGGACAGTATATCCCTTCTTCTATCCCAAAAGGCAACAAACTCACCTTTGGTCTCTTGGAGACAAAAGGAGTGTGGGCGTCTCTCTCTCTCTTGTTCTCTCTCTTTTGTTTCCAAGGATAGTCTGCTGAGTGCAGTTACCCCAGGATCCAACTGAGACAAGGTAGGGGTCCCTCTACAATGGGAGGTGGTGGCACCACACTAACCCAGTCCCTTTTCTCCAGTCAAAATTCTGTCGGGCCCCACGTTGGGCACCAAATTGTGAGGTTAAACTGATGAAAAGACCACCAAAAGATTTGTTGATCCAAGGAAAACAAGGTTTAATTACACGTCTGCAGAGGCGGGTTCCCTCAGGAATTGAAGGAACCCAGAGCAAAATTCAGGCAGTATTTTTATACCCTAACTGTCCGCCCCCTTGTACGAGGGCTTGGCTCACANCAAAATTCAGGCAGTATTTTTATACCCTAACTGTCCGCCCCCTTGTACGAGGGCTTGGCTCACATTCTTTCTGTTTTTAAATTGACACATATATTTTTCGAAGGTTTATGCGTTTCCTATCTAGCAAAAGCAGTTACACAGTTTCTGACACATCAGCACTTTATTATAATTCCCCATTGTTCTAACCTCATTCTGGTTTTTTTTTCTCTCTTGTGCACACTCTCATAACATATGAACTTCATGCTTCGTAAAATTAACAGTTTTACATCTTAAATAATAATACACACATTCATGTTGGAAGATAATGGACACTGCAAATACAGCTGAGCTGGGCGTTCTGGAGTAAGGAGGAGTGCTGAAGGAATAATACCTCTTTAAAAAACCTTGGTCCAACTGGCCTGGCTGGTAGCACCTCATAAGGGCCCAGGGTTACAGGAGAAGATGGTCAATTGAAGACGGAAAAGGGCTTTATGCCCCAATGACAGATAAAATGGTAGAACCATCTTCTCAGACTGTGATGGCAAACCTATGGTATGTATGCCATAGGTGGCATGCAGAGCATTTCTGCGGACACATGAACCCCAGGCAAACTTATCTCACTGCACATGCATGCACCTCCCAGCTGATTTTCAGGCCTTCTTTGGTCTGCCAGAGGCTTGAGAGAAGCCTCTGCAGGCTTTGCAGGCTGAACAATAGGCCCATTTCACCACTTCCGGAAATACCAGAAGTGACAAAACGGGGCCATTTTTCGGCCTGCAAAGCCTGAAGAGGCTTCCTTCAAGCCTCTGGCAGGCCAAAAAAGACCTCAAATAGGCCAAAAATCAGCGTGGAGGCACATTGCAGGTAAGGGGGTGGCAGCAGGAGGGGGCGGGGAATCGCACACGTGCAATTTTTGGCACAGGAGCCCAAAAAAGTTAGCCACCATTGTTCTAGGAGAAGGGAAATTCTGATTTTATACTTCCACTGCCTTGCGGCTATGTCTATTATCGGGAAAGGCTTCAGGAGTCAACCTTAAGGCAAAATCCGGGTCCGGAGTCCAGGAAGCAGTTCATGACTGTGTACAATCACATTCTGGTAACTCCTGTGATGCAGCTGGAACTAATCATATTGGTTCTGCTGTCCCATTAGACTATTTCAGTGACATGGAGAGGGGGGATTTGCTGCTTGGGTAACAGTTTATCCTCCATATTAAATTACCCAGACCTCGTGCTCTGGAGAGGACACTACAGCTTTGCATACAGCATTGAAAGAAAATGGGAAGTGGCAGTTACCAGTTTCATAGCACGATACCACAGTCTCTTGAGACTGAAGGATGCCAATTCAAATGGAACTCTAATCTTTTCTTTTTCAGCCATCGTCTCTTATTCTCATTAAAGCATTGATTCATCACTTCCTAGCATGTCTCCTATTTTCTATTTTTCTTTTTATCAGGTGAATTAATGCTCTTGTCAATCTTATTAGGCCTGGAAGACTCATGGTCTAGAAAAGTCTTACTCAAATAAAATCTAACAGTGTTGGCAGCTTAATGTCACAATGACCTTTTCTTACCTTTTTGAAATACTTAATTCCATCGCACAGGCATGTCTGATTTTTTAAAAAATGTGTGTGTTTTTTAAGAATGCATTACAATTCATAATGATTTTTTTTTGGCCAGATATTAACTCTATTTTTCCTCCCTCTTACCTGCCTGTTTTACCAGATGTGCTCCTTCTTCCTAATAAACAGGTGATTGTGAATGGTTTTCTGCAAATACGCACTTCGGGATGTATATTTCCTTAATGCGTACATTTTTTCTCTCTGCAGTTTCCTCTAACAGATGCATTTTTCTGTACTTCTCTGGTTAATCTATGAATGTCATTGTACAAGATGGAAAAATTGGAATTTTGGAAAGGATTGGTACTGGTGTGTTTGATTCATGAAAATTGCCCAGGTCTGAAAATGGAAAAAAAAATTCTCACCCATCCCTGCTCATAGCTTAGAGTTTCTATTGTGGGTTAATAACCATAATCCACTTTTTGAGAAGGATGTACCTGAGAAGATTTCCTGAACAGCTTCTTGTTCTGATGGATCAGACCTTCGACCAAGACTGATGACCGAAATGAATCATTTGCTTATCAGGGCCCTACTAAGAGGTCTTGCTGTGGAAAAAAATAATAATATATATATTTTTTTTTAAAAGGAAAGTCTTGGAAGAAGACACCGTTTCATAGAAGAAATATGTCTGCCTCTAGTGCAAAGAGACCTTCTCTGGGCTTGTATATTTCCGAAGACATAAATATCAGCTCTAGGTAACATAATAATGAATAATAAACCCATCCTCATGAATAGGTTATGAGAAAGAAATAAGATGTTTCGTACCACAATGAGACCCGAAGAAAATGAAAATGAGGAATGTGAACCCAGTCTGCCACAAGGTGTACCTTCCTTCTTACTAGCTCATAAGATTATTTATTTCTTTGGAGAATTGAGTTGATCGATAGAGAGATAGTAGTTCATAGATGTTACCAGGAGACAGACAAACAGACAGACAGACACACAGACATAGATGGATGGATGGATGGATGGACAGACAGATGATAGACAGACAATAGATGATAGATGATAGATAGATAGATAGATAGATAGATAGATAGATAGATAGATAGATAGATAGATAGATAGATATGATGGACAGCTAGAGAGATTGATTATGATTATTGAAGGGATTCTGAAAAAAATAGAGAGAAATATCCAGATTCAGTCACCACTGTATAAAAAAGATGTTGAGACTTTAGAAAGAGTGTAGAGAAGAGCAACAAAGATGATTAGAAGGTTGGAGGCTAAAACATATGAAGAATGGTTGCAGGAACTGGATATGTCTAGTATAATGAAGAGAAGGACTAGGGGTGACAGGCAGCCTTTCAAAAATCTTAGGGTTTGCACAAAAAAGAGGGGATCAACCTATTTTCCTGAGGGCAAGACAATGAATAGAAACTAATTAAAGAGAGAAGCAACCGAGGAGAAAATTCCTGCCAGTTGCCTCCAGAAATTGTGGGTGCTCCAACACTGGAAGTTTTCAAGAAGAGATTGGGCAACCACTTGTCTGAAATGATATATAGGGTTTCCTGCCTGAACAGGGGACTGAACTAGAACTGAAAGGACCTAATGGTAAAGACTACAATGATAATACCATTAAAGCCAACATCTTTAACACATTCTTTGGCTCAGTATTTTTAAACAGCAATGGATCATGCCCAGTATTTCCTAAACCGAACCAACAGAAAAGCTATAATGATCTAATACATACCATTTTACAGAAACAATGTTGAAAAAGCACTATGCAATCTAAAAACCATCTCTAATCTATTGAACCGGTATGAATATGTGCCTACTTCTTAAAAAAAGCTAGCCCACTTGCCATAGCAGAACTCTCTACAGCATAATCTTGAAAAATCTTTCGGACAGGTCCTTGCCTGACCTATGGTCACAAGCACGGTCATATCCCATTTCAAAAAGGGATACCCCAGCTAATTGAAAAATTACAGACCAATCTCTTTATGCTGCGCGTCACCTGTAAAGTCATGAATCAAATTAATCCAAACAAGCCAAACAAATTGGTCAAATACTGGAGTGTCCTATCAAATTCTGTACCTGTCAACAGTGTGTCCCCCAACGATTAGTGTTCTTGTCTCTGTCATAACCTAGCATAAATGACCTGCCGTGATCCAGATTAAAGAAGCAACTGCGTTCTCTCTTCGCTTTGAATGATATAAAGCTATTCAAACCACACAACCAATACTTGCTATCCTTCAAAAATATCTGACTATGTATCAGATTTCGGTCAAACAAATTGCAACTTTCAAAATCTCAACAAATTAAATGCTCTGTCCCTAATATTGACAAAAAGATAATCGGAAATAAAATACAGCTGAATAGTCAAGACTTGCTGATGATCCAAACTTCGCAAGGATCTTGGAGTACTTTTCTCTAATGATCTAAGTGCTAGAGCCCACTGTAATGCGAGAGGCCAAAAAGGCATACCATATATATCGCATATAACCAATCTCGCATATAAGCCGACCCTTAAACACTTGCCCAAAATGAGAGGGATTTTTGAAACTCGGATATAAGCCGACCCCCAATACCATGTGAACAGCTTTTTTTTTTCCCCAATTAATGGGGTCGGCTTATACGCGAATAAATTCTGGATGCCCGACTTCAACGCAATGAGAAGCCAAGACTCTCATTCGCATGAAAGCCGCTGCCCGCGAAGGCGATGAGAGAAAAACATACCACTTGGCTCTCATGCACAAGCCGCTGCCCATGAAGGCGATAAGAGTCTTGCCTCTCATCGCGCAAAGTCGGGCAGCCAGATTTATTCGCGTATAACCGACCCCAAATTTGGCGGGAAAAAAAGCATTTGAAGTGGCTTATATGCGAGTATATACAGTAACTTTTTAACCTAATTTACATAGCTGTTTTCTCTGTAATATATACACTAATAACTAGAGCATACAAAAACATTTGCTTGACCAATTCTCAAATACAGCTCACCAGTCTGGAAACCCCAATTTGTATCTGATATAACACAGTTGAGAAAGTCCAGAAATATATCTTCACAAGAAGAGTTCTCCAGTCTTCTCGTTGCAGAATATCTTAATGCCCACCAAGACTGAAATTCTACACCTAGAAATTAGAACTATGCCATCTTTGGTCCAATCTAAAGTATACGTTCATAAAATCATATACATTGCAATGTCCTACCTTGTCAGTGAATTCTTTACTAACTATAACACAAGGACACACAATAGATACAAACTCAAGGTACCCAACCAAACTTGATTGCAGGAATAGACTTCAGTCGCAACAGAGTGGTTCATGTCTGAATACTCCTACTGACTCTGTGGTTTCTTCCCCAAACCCCCAAAACTTTAACCTTAGACTTTCTACTATTGACCTCACCCCTTTCCTTAGAGGTCTGTAAGGGGTGTGCATAAGTGCCCCAATGTGCCTACCGTCCCTGTCCTATTGTTTCTTTTATTTTTATTTTTGTATCCATGTATTTATAACTATGTTTTTACTTATACCTATTATCTTGTAAGCAGTTGACAAAAATAAATAAATAAAATAAATAGAAAATATCCAAGGTTCCTTCTGACTCTGTTATTTCATTTTAATTAATTAATTTATTTTGTGAAGCGATTATAAGATAACAGTTATAAGTATAACATAGTTATGAATAAACACATGAAATGGATACATACAAGAAAAATAAAAAGAAACAATTGGACAGGGACGGTAAGTATGTTTGTGCGCTTATGCACTCTGTTATTCTGTAAGAAAGCAACAGTTAAGATTTATTTCTGTCAAACTATCTCAGATGGAGGGGAATCCATCCTGAAATCATCACAGCCAGTTCCTTGTCCTCCACTGAGTATGTAGAGAAATGGGAGCCAGCCTAGATGCTTCCAGAGGTCGGTAACTTTGACCGGGGAGTCTGCTTGTTGTCCCCTGTTTGCTGATGATTTATTAAGCATTATTTATGCCTGTGACAATATTTCCTTCTGTTCACCTTTCTGATTTCACTATCTGCTCAGCAACTCAGCCCTGATTGCAATGATTGATGATCTGTGGAAGTTGGTGGGTTGGATATTTTCCCCCAATTTTTCTTTCTCCCAAATTCGGGAGAAGAGACAGAGGCCTTCTTCTAAAATTATTTTATTTTCTGCAAAAATAAAAGAAAGGGGAGGTAGAAGAGACAGAGGCCTTCTTGACAGATTCTCCTTCAGACCAGAAGAATGATTTGTGGAGTTGGTAGATCTAGGAAGAGAGGAAGGCAGGGGGAGGAGGAGGAAGAGGAGGAAGAGGAGGAGGAAGAAGAAGAAGAAGAAGAAGAAGAAGAAGAAGAAGAAGAAGAAGAAGAAGAAGAAGAAGAAGAAGAAGAAGAAGAAGAAAGAACTAGCCACTTCAGGTGCTTTGAAAATAGTTTGACCCCTCTTTTTGTGGCAGCCCCTGAAATATTGGAAGACTGCTTATCAGTCACTATCTAGTCCCAGCAATTGGAACATTAATCAGTGAAAACAATTTGCCTCCAGAAGTTATGAATGCTCAACCATTGGAAGTTTTTAAGAAGAGACTGGACATTATTCAAACTGAAATTGTATAGGGTTTCCTGTCTAAGTGGGGGGGGAGGGTTGACTAGAAGACCTCCAAGGTCCCTTCCAACTCTGTTATTCTATTCTGTTCTATTCTATTCTATTCTATTCTATTCTATTCTATTCTAAGAAGAGCATACAATGAAACCTCTGGTGGTAGAACAAAGCTATTTCTGTATCCCAGGTGCTTGGGGGAAAATATCTGGAAAGGGAGTGTCTTGACTTCATTATCTGTCTGCAGGATTTCAAAATCCCTCTGGCTAGCAGTCACCCAAAAAACAGAGAATAGTCAGATAGATGAGCAATTATAATTCCTTCCTTGCAGATGGGAAGTGAATCATAGCTGGACAGACAGCAATTACTCCATGCTAATTCTCAAATCTATATTTAGTTTATACTAAATCATAAATCATTTGGATTATATGATATCAAAAATATAGTAGTAATACTGATGCAACCCCACAAAAATAATTGAAAGTCTTCTCTGCTATGTTCACAAAGTCATTATCTCATATTTATTTTATTTTAATATGTTCTACTAATGGTTTCTTACTCTAACTGCCATGCAGAGCATAAAATTTAACAAACTAGCTGATCTAAACAATAATGAAACTCAACAAGACAACAGAATTCCAGGTAATTAAAATAATGTTTAAAACAGCAACCAATGTAACAAAAAAAATGGCAGCAAGTGAATATTTGCTAAAGAAAGTTACATCAAATGCAAATTTCATGCTGAAAATGGCACAAGAACTCACCATCTTCTGGTGATTGGCTCAAAGTCACCCAGCCAGGTTTCATGCCTAAGGTGAGACTAGAATTCACCATCTCTTAATGACTGGCCCAAAGTCACCCAGTTGGTTTTCATGTCTAAGGCAGGACTAGCACTCATCGTCTCCTGGTAATTGGCCCAAAGCCACCCAGTCAATTTTCATGGCAAAGACAAGACTAGAACTCACCATCTCTTGGTGATTGACCCAGTGGTGGGATTCAATTTTTTATTTTACCACCAGTTCTGTGGCTTGGTGGGCGTGGTCGGGGAAAGATACTGTAAAATCTCCAGTCAGAGGTGGTATTTGCTGGTTCTCCGAACTACTCAAAATTTATGCTACCCGTTCTCCAGAACTGGTCAGAACCTGCTGAATATCACCTCTGGATTGACCTAAAGTCATCCAGCTAGCTTTTACGCCTAAGGATGAACTCACAGCCTCCAGATTTCTCGGCCAGCACCTTCAACATTACCCAAAATAACTGTCTTTAACCATCCTTCCTTCCTTCAACATTCCTTCCTTCTCTTTTCTCTTTTCTTTCCTTCTCACCTCTTACTCCTTTGTAAACAGCTTCACACTGCACTATTATCTCCAACCTTTCTCAGAAACTTCAGCCAAAAACTGCAAAGAAGAGTAACTAAAGCCCCTGTCACACTGCACCAACGGATGCAAAGAGGATGTAAAACGGACAAAACAGCTTGCCATCCATTGG
>BHFT01031967.1:0-37492 GCA_004320025.1 Laticauda laticaudata
CAAAAAAAAAGAAAATACAAAGGAAACCAAAGGAAGAAAAGATCTCACAAATTGTCGAAAGTAAGAATATTTTTAACAAATCTCTTTTCTCTAATTGGTAAAAATCTGGTGGAAGTCCTTTTATGAATGCTGTATCAAAGTCTTATGAAAGCTGTATGAGAGCCTTATAACCTTACAGTGGAATTACAATAGCAATCATGTGTTGACTGGCCCCCCAGCCCAAATCTCTTGATCATTTCATGGAATAGACTATGATAAAATTATAGAGGTTTCATTTATGTGTCTTATGAAACTTCTTTGATAGCTTTGTTTTGATCTTTTTAAGCCCTTGGAGGTAACACACTAATTTGTATCATGTATCCAATGGAGATATTAAACAAATATTTGTAAAGTCAAGCAGAAACCCACTCCAAAATGACTACACCAATAAACTAGGTAACAAAACTGGAAGTAAGTGTGACCTTTCAGATGTTTGTTAGGACTAGAAAAACTCAGATTCAAGACCATCTCACTAAGTGGATAACTCACTAAATGGACTTTGACTCAGCCATTCTTTCTACTGTAACCTACTTCACCGAGTTGTTATTGTAGGGATGAAATGAAGGAGACACCCTTGTAAGTTACCTTGAGCTTTTGGATAAAAAGCAGGATATTTCTCAAACAAAAAACTTATAGCATCAAAAGAGCAGCAGCAGCTCCAGCTGCAAAGCAATGAAGTAACAGTTTTTCATACCTAGTCTTTACTGTAGTTCATACAAATAAATCTGCATGTCCTCATAAATTAACTTGGAAGTCATTGACAGAAATCAGTTTGACATACATATAAACATGTTTGGCTTAGTTGCATGAATGGTTTCTCATGTAACTGAAAGAGAACTAACTTTCCTTTCAAATGTTTTGTTTGAATATTGTAATCAATGTTGTTTAAACAATAAGCTTAGTTTATTTACAATAACATAATATGTAAACTGATTAGAGTCCTTGGTCTGCTTTTTTTCTTGTAGAATGCCTAATTTCCCAGCTAGATACTTCTGCTTTTGGGGGGGCTTCTTCCTTGCTGTTCAAGGCATCTTGGCTCTTTCTTCTTCACTTATCAAAACCACATTTCATTTGGGATAGCATTTCTGATGAGGCACTAACTGCATTGCCAATATTTGCTCGGTTTTGGTGTGATGTAAAACATGGTATCTCTCTCCCAAAGAAGTCAAGAATTGTATACAAGAAAGAATAATGCTTGAAAAAACATAATCAAACAATTAGGTAAAACAATTGAATATGAAAAACAAGAGGAACATATCAATTAAAACGAGGGGTACTTTTCAAAGGCAAACTGATTGTGGAACTGTTGTTGCCCTGAACTGTGTTTTTTCCCATTAAAAACTGATAGCTGTGCATCAACCTCTAAAAACCTTCGTTTGTAGCCCAAATCATGACATCGACACCAGAAATGGTATCAACAGGTGCTGACCAGTTCTGGAGAACCAGTTGCAGAAATTTTTAGTAGTTCGGAGAACAGGCAAATACTACCTCTGACTGGAGATATTACAGTATCCCTGCCACATCCACCAAGCCACGCCCACAGAATTAGTAGTAAAAAAATTTGAATTCCATCACTGATCTATACTACATTGATGAGTTAAAAATTGAGTCCCATTCTCACAACTAATTTTAGTAGGTTTTATTTATTTATTTTCAATATTAATAAATAGTATTTACATACTGTTTTGATATTTTTCAGTTTTTTTTATTTTATATTTACATTTATTGCTTTTATTAAACCATTCACCTATTTAAGAGATAGCAAAGAGATATTTTAGGAATTATTTTCAGCATTCCTTCCTAATGTTACTAAATTATCTCTGGACAACTTCACTATAATATCTGAAATAGGTTATTATATTAATTTACCTTAAATTTCCATTTTCCTCAGTTTTTATGCAAATGATATGAATAAACACTTATTTAACACACTAATGGAGGATAAAGGGCACTTTTTAAAATTTAATATTTATGAAATGGAGATTGAAATCTTTTAACAAAAAAACCCCTCTCTCAGAAAATCTGTTTGAAAGGGAATATTCGTTTCAAAGAAATATTGTCTGGATTGATTTTCTAAACTTTTTTTGTCTGAATTTCAGACAAAATTTAGATTTAGCAGATTGTTTCTGTTAAATCTGAGCTGAGGTCTGTTAAATCAGGAATTTTCAAAATTTTTGAGACTGTAGAACATATTTGTTAAAAATATAGATTGAAACACTTGATGAAGAACCCTGGTATGTCAGATGATAAGTTCACATTTTCCACTGTGCTGGAGAGGAAGTCCATTCATATCCTCCTGAACTCACTTTGAAAAATGCTATGTTAAATCAAGATTTTACAACATGACTGTTGTCCCTCATATGCTGGAAGTATGAAATGTAGAGCTATTTGTTCATTAAAGATTAAAATGTGGCAGGAATTTAAAGTGAATTTCAATAGTGTTTTCTGTGGTCCTATGTCTGACAACAGATTTTTCATTTTTCAAATCATTTTATAAGGAATGAATTTTTTTCTATGAAGTTGAGAACTCAGCAGAACAAATGATCTTTGCCTTAAATTTTCATTTTTTTCAAGCTTAAAAGTAACTTTTAAGTACAATTATAATAATTTTAGTCTGACCTTTGCTTTTTATCATATATATATATGTGTTATTTTTAAAGTTTTCGCGGGGACTTACATGTGTGCTGTTCAGCTTCCTTCGGGTATTATCCCACGTCATTGTAGTGCCTGGATGAACACAAAAATGCAGTAAAAAAGCTGGAACACACCTCCTCACTAGTCCAACACATGAAAGCCACAGGTCACAGTGTAATCAACTTCAATGCATCAAACCTTGAGCCACTATAGAACCCCAGCCACAGAATTCATCAGACGAAGCCATAGAGATTGAAAAAGACTGAAAGCATGAATAGAAGAGAATGATGCCCACCAGACTGTCAATCATTTGCGAAGCCCTGCCACTCTCCAATAGAAAGGATCACCACAAGCCAGGCAAACCAACCTGGGAACATACACAGACTCCCTCTGATGCCTCCAGCTCAACACACCCCCACCAGGCACCCAGATGAAACCTTAGCTTTTCCTGATAGATAACAGCCATCCTTTCAACATGAAAGCCAAGCCTTGCATTGAAAGCCTCCAATACCAGGAACACAGTGTTGCCAACCAATCAAGCACAAAACAGACAAAGAAGAAACAGAAACAAACCAATCAAACAAACTCCAGTCCAATAAACACAGACCACAGACTCCCAAACCAATCAGGATGTAGAAAAAACATTCCTGGCACAGTGGTAAGTCTAGCCTCAATTTAAAAACCAACAGCTGTATAGCCTGACCCACATACAAACTCAATACACGAAGCCTCTGATGAGGGCAGATGAGATTCTGCTGAAACGTTGCTACAATCTTTAAAAAGCCCCACAATGACGTGGAATAATACCTGAAGGAAGCTGAAAACAGCACACACACAACAACACACACACACAGTCACCCACACACACCAAGCACAACACACACACACACACAACAACATACTATATCATATATATATATATATACTATATATATATATCATATATATATAATTATTTATATATTGTGGGTACTTAACGTGTGTGCCTGTTTCAGCTTCCTTCAGGTATTTATCCCACGTCATTATAAGTTGTGTTTTTAAAGTTGTAGCAAATGTTTCGGCAGAATCTCATCTGCCATCATCGGCTTCTGTATTGAGTTCGTCTGCGAGTCAGATTCTTCACAGCTGTTTCAGTTTTAAATTTGGGCTAGCCTAACTGCTGTTCCAGAAATGGTGTGTTTTTTTCATCCTGATTGGTTGGGAGTCATTGGTCGTTTATTGGTCTTGGAGTTGCTGTGTTCTGCCTTGATTGGGTGTTTCTAATATCTATCTGTCTGTTTATGGCTTTTTTGTCTTGATTGCTTTAATTTTAAAATTTGAAAACTTGAAAATACAACTGTAAAAGTCTGACTTCACAGACAAACTCTATACAGAAGCTGATGATGGCAGATGAGATTCTTGCCGAAATGTTACTACAACTTTAAAAGATCAGAACTATAAATACGTGGGAAAATACACGAACCAAAGCCGATATCATACATGTAATACCCATGAAGACACTTAAGAAAACAAATATCAGACCTCTACGGAGGAAGTAAAACAGCCAGAATCAAAAACCTATGAACAGCTGAAACTTAAAGAGCAGGAATACTAATGTGACCTCAAATTCCTAGCGCAGCTGCCAGAGACAACACGTGCAACACCAACCTTGCTTCAAATTAACATTTCATACAAACACACAGCTTCTAAACGTATCCTGAAGAGACAATGAAATGGCTCAACTCAGGAGTGAGCTCCACAGAAAAGAGATTCCAATTGGAATCAGTCACACAAGATTTGCTAGCTCTAACCACCTGGAATTGAGCATCAAAATCCACCCTCTACTTTGGAACAAGCATAAAACAACTTTACAACTTGGAAGAGACTGAAATGAAACCCTTACAAAAATTGCGAAAAACTCTTGAAGAAACTAAGAAATTAGAAACATGACCAAGAAAGCCCCCAACAACTCACAAAGAGAATCCACCAAAACAGACAGCAGATGCTCCTAACCAAAGGATTTCACTTATGCGTATTAACACCCAACAAAAATCCCCACAGAACCCATCATTTGTGCAGTGGAATCAGCTAACCAAACTAAATACAGATGAAACTGATAGAATAAGACCACCAAGTTACTAACATTCTATGCATAGCAAACCACCCAAAAGCAACTGCACAAAGAGGACACTAAAAGCCCTGCAAGCCCTAAAAAATGACAGTAGCATAGAATCATACTTCTCAGCAGACAAAAGTAATTGCCACAGTAATAATGGATAGAAAAGACTATGAAGCAAATGAAGACCTACTCCAAGACTCCACATATAAACCCATAAACACGGACCCAAACCACATATCTGGAAAAAATTAACCAAAGAAGAAAATTATAACCAGGCCACCATGAGACAAGAGATCAACAGATGCCTCGATACTCGAGAGCAATCATCCAAGAGAAAAAATTTCGCAGATGCCCCAACTAATATGGCTCCAAAAATCCACAAAGAAGTGCCATACCTCTCGAGATCCATAGTCAGCTCCAAGGAGAACCACTACCAAAACGTACGCAACACTTGGCAAAACCAGCTACAGAACCCCATGCTGAAACAGCAGCTTCACATGTACAAAACTCATACCACTTTTTTTAGAAATGCAACAAAAGATCTACACATGGGAACAAGAAGATCTGCTGTAAGTCTTGTCGTGGTTTCACTATTCACCTCAGAGTCCCATAAAGAAACTCTTGGAAATCATCAAAAATACATACCAATCCAGGGCTAACATCTCATGGAACTAACAGAACTTTGCTTAACAAACACATATTCAATATACAAGGACAAAGATACAAGCAAATTTGAAGGAGTCTCTATGGGGAAACACCACTGTCAACCCTCATGGCCAACCTATTCAGTTGAAGGAATTCGAATCCAGAGCCCTTGCTGATTGCCACTCGACAAACCCACACCTATGGCCTGAAGACTACATCGATGACGACATTTGTGATTTGGCCCCATGGAAAAGAAACCATAAACCAATTTCCGAACCACACCTAAACAGCGCCGTACACACCCCATGACATACGATACACACAACAACAAAAGCTCAACCCATTCTACCCATGAAACCAGACCATCCCAATGCAGCAACTAATACGAAGCTCACAACACTCAACCAACCTTTATTATCTAGCTATTTTGACTATTTTTCCAGTTACCGACGATAATACATTCATGACCTAACAAGGAAGCAGATGGCACACTAGGACAATCACCGTGACAGAAAAAACACACATCAACGCTCGCCTCAACGCCCAATCCCACCCACCACCCGCACAGATAAACTCCAATGGCCAGAAATACTGAATCGCCAGAACCAAAACACCTGGTAAACAAACACACATAAAGACTGAACTATGTACGCCTGACTAAACAGTATTGACAGGAACAGCTTCCCACAAAAAACAAAAGTCACCAGCTTGATCCACAAAAACACACCCAAGACATAAGGAGCCCTAGAATGATCAACAGGCCATGGAACAGCTGTCCTGCCGTACATAAGAGGTACTAACCAGACAAATCAGTAAGATTACTACACAGCATCACATCAAGACTGCCTTTCAACACAGACAAAAAAATAACAGCCAATCCTGAGGAACCCATAAGACAAAAATTGACCTGGAAAAACCAAGGCCAATACTACGAAGTTTCCCTGGTGCAATCATGCCCGCGCCACATATTATTGGACAGCACCAATAGAAGAATAAGACCCTCCTGGATGAACACAAAATGCAGTAAAAAAGCTGGAAACCACACCTCCTAACTAGTCTCAACACATGAAAACCACAGGTCAAATCAACATCAACTTCATAATGGAACTAAAACCCAAGCTCACTATAGAGAACCCCAGCCACAGAATCGAATCAGAGAAAGCCATAGAGATTGAAAAAAGACCTGACCAGCATGAATAGAAGAGATGATTTTTTTCCACCAGGGGGCTCTGTGCAATCATTGGAAGCCTGCACTCTAAAAATAGAAAGATCCTTCACACCGAACAAGCCAGGCAAACAACCTGGGCACAAAACAGACTCCCTCTGATACCTACAGCTCAAACACACCCCCACCAGGCACCCCGGTGAAAACTCAGCTTTGCCTAATAGATAACAAGCCCGTCCTTTCACATGAAGCCAAGCTTGTAAAAGCCTGCAATTTATAGGAAACAGATGTGTTGCCAGCCAATCAAAGCCACAAAACAGACAGAAGAAACCAGAAACACCAATTCAAACAAACTACAACGTCCAATAAACACAGATACTAAGACTCCCAACCACCATCAGGTGTAAAAAAAACATCCTGCTACAATAATAGCGCTAGCCTCAAATTTAACAACCAATGGCTGGAGACCCTGATCCCGCATCAACTCAATACGAAGCTGATGATGTTGCAGATGAAGATTCTGCTGAAACGTTGCTACAACTTTAAAAGCACTACAATGACATGGGATAATACCCGAAAGAAACTGAACAGCTCATATTTATATGTATATATATATAATTATTTTCAAAGTAATGCAACTTTAGGTTGTAATGGAATTGCCATATTAATCTTACTAATTGCCTAATCACATAGAGCTGACTTTATATATTCCTGCATAGGAGTTAAATGTCCCTGAAGTGGGAAACAGTGATGTGATTACATCAAAGCAGTATTTCAGAAGCTAATGTTTTCTTTAAAATGAATAATTTTCAATTCTCTTGCCTGTTGTTGGAAGCTGTGGAAATTCCCACATGTCTTAGGAAGTTAAATCAATCAATCTTTCACACTGAATATTATTTGTAAGAAACTGTGGAAAATTGGTGAAACCCTGGAATATTTCAGCAAAACAGCAATTGGTTAATAAGTAAGAGGATTATCCTTTAAAAATTATTGAATTAATGCATTATAAAATTTAAATGTCAAATATTTGAGCCTAAGCAATAGTGCAATGTATATTAATTTAATATTGGGGTAATGTGGTTTCCTTCCTGAGTCCCATTAAATAATACTGTTCATACAAGGATGTGAAATAGAGATTTACCTTAAAAAGAGAAAAAGCATATTAGATAGATTGGTCTTTTCCAATTATAATGGTGGAAGAAACCATCAAGTTAGGCAGCCCTTCAAAACTGTCAGAGACTTTAGAGGTAATAACCAGTACCTCAAATTGCACAAGAACCCTTGCAATAATTAACACAGTTCACAAAGCAGAAGTGGCACATGAGAATACAGTGGTGTGCTCTTCACTGCCTGTATTGCTTCCTGTATTAACTAGAGCAAGGGTGTCAATCTAGCTCAGGGGCCAGATGTGGCCTGCTAGGCTGCCCTGAAAACAGCAATGGACTGGCCCATGGTGCCTCTATCAAAAAATACAGAGCTCAAGAGGGCCATGCGTAGCCCTCAATTTTTTCTGGCAGAGAGGTCAGCCTGGCAGAAAATGCAACTCACAAGGACTGTGGGTGGCTCTCAAAGTTTCAAGTTTTCACTATCACTATCAGAGAATTGCAAGAGGCTGGCCCAACTGGAAACAGCTTGCAAGGGCTGAATAAATTCCCCAAGCTCTGATTTTACTGGCAAAGGTTTGCAGGAGCCCATTGCAGCCAAAAATGAAGCCTAGGAGCCTGTTTTCACTGGCAGAGCACTCAGGCCACCCTGGATGATCTCCCCAAGATGGGTGATGCCAAGCTGGCCACTCCAACTCTGGCCATGACCCTGGCCCACATGACACAACCCTGATTTGGTCCTCAATGAAATCAAGTTTGACATCCCTGAAATAGAGCTTCCAAGTGACCTTTCAGAGCGAGCAGCTTCACAAAGAACACAGTGCAATATGTATCTGTGGCACCTACAATATATTGACCTCCTTACTTTCTACTCTTACCACTCTCCTATCTTTTCCATGTTGCCCAGAGCTATGTAGTTATTCTTTTTGCCCTACATACTTTCTTTTTATTTCAGAAGTCTGCTTAATTGGAATCTTGAAGATTACAAGAGCCAAAAAATGTTGTCACTTTTGTTGGCAAAAGAAACTTCATTGCACTGTTCAAACAAATACCTAAGTCACAAATTGGTTCCTAACATGAGGTTGTTTTAATCCAAAACATATCAGATATGAAGGCATGTGTGAAACAAACAAAATGTTAAAAAGTTATGATTTAACTTCCAATGGCACTTTCATCAAAGTCGGATTGGAGTCCGAGATCATGCACAGTTTTGATCCAAGCTCTACCCATTGGATGATCCCAAATAGGACTGGAACTACACTGGAGGAGTGGTGAAGAAAGGGGGAACCCCTGGTGGGTCGAGGGGAGCCACACCTCCTCTCCCTGGTTTGGAACATGCCCTCCGAAGATGGTCTGTAGTGGTAGCCTAAAATGGCTACCATGAAGATGGGAAGCTATGCAGGAAACTGAGATTGTGCTGGAGCAGAGAAGTTGTGGACAGTGTGTAGACCAGGTGAAATACTTTGGACTTTAAGAGGTAACCCTGGAAAATAACAGAAAAGAGCTCTCGTTAAGGATTGTATTAGCAGCAATTTAAAAGAGAGAGAAAAATTTGAAAATGTAAAGAAACTGGATTTGAAAAAGACCAAAATGGAAGTGATATAATTCAGAGAAAACCTTTTGACTATAATAGAAAAAAAATTGAATTTAGTGATTATACAAAATTTGGCACTAATTAAGCATTATTTTAAATGCTGAAAATGACTATGTAAAAAAGGAAATAAAAGCTAATAATTGTGAATTGGCAAAGTTAATTTTTATTAAAAAGCAGAAAATTAAACAGTGGAAAGTGAAAACTTGTTTGAGTGCAATAGGAAAAAAAAACTTTAATATTAAAAGTTTCCTTTTCTTAATAGGAAAGGAAAACTTTTACAGACTCTATAAAAGCCTATAGTCCAACTAAGGTGTGAAAAACTTTTGACTATAATAGAAAAAAAATTGAATTTAGTGATTATACAGAATTTGGCACGAATTAAGCATTGTTTGAAATGCTGAAAAAAGGAAATAACAGCTAATAATTGTGAATTGGCAAAGTTAATTTTTATTAAAAAGCAGAAAATTAAACAGTGGAAAGGTGTGAATTAAGGTGTGAATTTAAAAGAAATAAAAGGAACTTTATAATAATAAAATCCTGGAAAGTGGAATATTAAAATTCTACAGCAAAGAAACACATGAAGATAATAATAGGAGAATATTGATATCAGACAACCTTGAGGCAATAGTAAAGGGAAGGAAAGGGAAAATGTACTGATACAATAAGACGAAGAATGTGAATATAGAATATGGTAATAAAAAATGACTATATTGTTGCTATTTTTTAAATAATTGGTTAAAGGGAATAAAGGCCCGGTCCCACTGGCCGACGGATGCAAAACGTATACATAAAGGACACAGCGGATGAGTAAAATTTCGGGGGTGGCTCCATCTGTTGTCATCCGCTCCAAAAAGTGGCAAAAATTTGCATAAACAGAACAGAAAAGAACGAAAAAGAACGGAAAAGAACGGACATGGGTAGTATGTAGCGGGGGTGTTAAACAGATGTTCATAGGAAGCCTAGCGGATATATATCGGATGCAAACCGTTCACTGCGCATCCTTTCTATTTCCGTGCTACTAACGCTGTATAGACGTTCCGTGTACCTTTTGCTTCCTCNAACACGTATGCAATGAGTACACAATGGATGCATCGTGTTTTCCAACGGATGGCAAGCTTTTTTTAACATTTTACATCCTCTTTACATCCGTTGGTGCGGTGGGACATGGGCTTAATATGGGAAAATGTGTTACAATGTAAAGAAGGTGGCAAGACTGAACTAATAATGATTGGGGATAAATACTGGATAATATAAATTAAGATAATCTTCCCCCCAAATGATGAATGAAGGAACATAATGTGATAAAACATGCAAATATGATGAAAAGAAGAAAATATGTGCAATGAATTTGTTTAAGAATATAAATAATATTATAAAGTAATGAGATTATAAGAAGGAAAATTGGAATAGATAATGATATGATATGAAATTGGATAAGAAAGCTGAATATGTAGCCATGGTCATGTTTGTAATGGAATATAAAAATCTGGAAACACAGTGTTCACTGAAAAAGATATTTAAAAAATAAAATTTAATGGAAAAAATGTTATGATGTTTATATAGTTACATATCAAGCACTTCTAAATTATATTAAATAAGCAAAATATCTTTATAATCCCCAAAGTATGTCACAACTTTTGAGCACTCCTAATGTTTGGAAATTGAAAGTTGAAATATTTGACATGCCCTCAATTGTGGAGGTCACTTTAAATTGAAAGAACTTCTCACTAATTTGAGGGAGGTTGGGCTATTCTTGCATGAGTGGCAACAGAATGGTGGTACCATTCAATGTATTAGATTGATAGTTATTATTTCACATGCTATCTAAGCTCTTTCTAAGGCTAAGATTCAGGAAATCCTAACAGTGAATTTGGGTATATCTAGAAATGAGCAAGGAAATTAATAAAAGCAAATATGGGATTGTTAAGAACAGGTCATGCCAAACAAAAGTTATATTACTTTCTTTTATAAAATGACTAAATTAACAGAAATGCTATGTATTTCATCTATCTATTTGATAAAGCAGGCCACCTACCATTTCTTAGTAAGATAGAACAATGAGGTATCTTCGAACAACAAACAGTACCACTACCAGTTAGATCTGCAATTGGCTAACCAACCACACTCAGTGTGAATCCTCAGTGGAACTAAATGAGGGAAGCATACAATGGGGCACTTCAAGGTTTTGTCCTGAGCACAATGCTCTTCATCTTCTTCATAAATTACATAGATGAGGGGACTGAAGAGGCACTCATCAAATTTACAGATGACACAAAGCGGGAGGAAGACTTCAGAAGATAACTTCCAGAATCAGAATTGGCTTTATTCAATAAAATGCAGTTCAAAGGGAGGAAAAGTAAGACCCTTCTCTTAGTCAGGAAAAATAGATGTACAGATACAAGATAAGCAGCACCTGACTTAAAGCCCATGTCACACTGCACCAACGGATGGAAAGAGGATGTAAAACGGAGAGAAACACTTGCCATCTGTATGGTTCAACCGCAATTCATCCGTTCTGTACTCACTGCGTCTGTTTTTCAATACCTCTCTTATCCATGTCCAGCATCCGTCAACTGAGGTTCCATTCCGCTCAAAAAAGTTTTGGAGCTGCCTCAAAACTTTTGAGCGGGAAAATTATCCAATGCGTGCCCTGTTCTGGCATGCCGCAACCGCATACGGGAACATCCCCGTTCTACATCCATCGTCATCCGTTACACTGCTCCGCTATATCCCGCCTAGGCCTGCTGCTGGCGCATCTGCGCAACTCAAATCCACTCAGCGGAAAAATGGGACCAGGGAGGAAGCGAAATGGACACGGACGGACCGCAGCTCAATTCGTACAGCAAAGCGACGGAGAAAGGATGAACAGGGATGCAGCTCGCAAAAGAAAGCATTTAAAAACAGAAAAAACGTTGCAGAGGACCTACTATCTCATGATTAAACGGATGTCTGCAGGATGGCCTCGAGGATGCAAAAGGACACCTAAGTTGACAAACCTATATTTCCTATAAAAAGGGGGCAGGAATCACCTGATCTCACTTCAGTCCAGCAGCCCTGCTGTGCAGACCTCTTGCAGCCTCATTCTGGCGTCTTGCTCTGCCACAGCCATCCATTGATATCCACCATGGATCATAAGAAAGCAGTTCTTTTGGTAAGCCACCATCGTTCTGCAACAGTGCCGAAGCAATCAACAGCCTCTTTCCAACTGTTCTACGGGAAAGAAAAGGAGGCGGCCAAGAAGTGTCGAAGATGATCCCAAAGAGCAGAGTACGGACTGTACAACAAGCTGAATGGTGGAGCTCAGGAGCGAAGACAAATCGTGCATCTCCAAAGCTTCATGAGGACGCCTCCAAGCCCCTGTTTGAATAAGTTGTGGAGCCGCTGCCGACCCAGGTTTCGACCAAGCAAACACCAACTTCCACGCCCAACCTGGACCCTGGCTGAAGGTGGCACCTGACTCTGTGCCCACCTCGGCCTCAGGGACCACCTACAGGAGCATGCAGTATGCGTGGAGGGTGCCCCACAACACCCCTCAGCATTGTGGTCAGCGAAGCTGGGTGGCAAGGCCCTCATGCGAAGAATACCTGAGGAGCTCCTCCAGTGCGCCCTCCACTGAAGAAGGCTGGAAGAAAGTTGCAGAGCAGTGGCTATCAGAAGTGGAACTTTCCCCCACACCGTTGGACGCCAGAGATGAGAAGCACGTGGCCTGCAAAGCTCCAGCCAAGTCAGGGTCCACTATTCACAAATTTACAGGCTGTCTTCAGATCATCCTCTTGTCGCCCATGGGTTTTGATGCTGCAACTACAAGTTCATTGTACATCGGATGCTTCGGGCGAACGGGGTCAGCTTCGCAAGATGCCCCAGGTAATACAACGCCAAGTCACCCTCAAGGAAGGGCTGGAAGCAACATTCATCATCGGGCTTCCCAGATCCAGACCCCGCGTGCCCAACGACACGCAAGACTGTGCCCTACTTCACATGGGGGATGAGCCTTCCTCCCTCACAACCTACCTCAAGAACCCCTACACTTCCAGACTCCTGCACCACGTGAAGAGCAGGATCTTCCAATTTAACACGGCTGTCCAGACGGCCAAGCGCGGTGGTGGAGAATGCCTTTGGCATCCTGGCCAACAGGTTTCCAGGTCTTCTCAGCCACCATTCGCAGCATCGCCAGAGACCATCGAGGAAGGATTGTGGACAGCTTGCTGCATCCTGCACAATCTCATGCACACCCCGCTACCCATGTTGCAGACATCAGGCCTCTTGGACCTCCAAACAAGGCAATGGGGACATGCGAGCCTGGGGACAATGGAGGCAAAGGGCGAAACCTGAGATAGGACACTAAGGATGTCAAGCCCCAACAGAGCTTCACTGAAGGGAAGAAGCACGCGCACCTCCTGAGACAGCTGGTGCAATTTCCTAGCTGAGCAGTGAGTGGCCAGACAGGATGATAGATGATTAATGGATTCTTACTTCAGCCTGTCTCATTCACCTGATCGAGATTCGGGCCATGTTCATGTTTGGGTGGGCCTACACATGAAACAGGGCATTTAAATAAAGAGTTGTGTTTCATGCTGACATGTGTGGATGAATGATTACATTATTATTGATAAATAAAGGCCATAGGTGTGGCGAACCTGGGAGGGTGGACCATAACAGTCCCACTATGCCTTGCACTGGAGGTTTATCTAATCCCGACAGCTATTACCACTCCAAAGGTATCCCTCCATCCCACAGTAACCCTCGCCAATCAACAGCATTAACCCATCCCACAGGTATCCCTGCCCATACCATTAGATAAATTACCATCTCAAAGGTATCCCCTGCCATCCCACAGCTATCCTACCATCCCACAAGCATGCACATGCTTAACCATTTCTAAAAGTTTCCACCCCAGACTTTATTGAAAAATAAATGAAGCAAGTGTGTGAAGCAAAGATAATCTTTATTAATGAACCAGCCTGTAAAAGAATAAACGACCCCAGAGTAAGTTCCAAGAGCAAAAGATAAAGTCAACAGGTAGCACCCAGTCTCTGGCGACTCTCTTCTTAGTCAGTCTGAGGCATTCCCATCGTCCTTCCGGGGTGAGGGTCCAGGGCTGTGCAGGTTGGCTGCTGCTGATCGTTGCTGGTCTTTTTTTTTAATTCTTTTTTATAGTATATATATATATATATCTTATAAAGAATTTTATTAATTTTTTAAAAACAAACAAACATATACAAACAAAACACAAAACACTAAAAAAACATAAAATAATCTTTTTATGGAACGGCAGTTTGAATCCGAGTTACATCTTTTTGTACAGACATAAAATTCAGTTCGTCGCTTAACTTTTATATAGCAATTCCATTCTCTTATTCACTATTTTACATTTTCTATATAGCTTTCTCTTTTCACTCGTCTTAAATCTATTATATTTATTCATCTCACAATTTAAATCATTATACTTCCTATCCTTTGTCTGTCCTATTTCAGCTGTCCTGTTATCTTTTTCTCATAACTAACATTACACAAAAATTCTTCTGTAATGACCGATTGGAGTACTAATGCTTAATCATAACCTTATCCTTCCCCAGTTTAAAAGCTACCATAACACAGTAAATTTTCATTCAGTGATTCTGCGTAAGTCACATTCTATAACGATAGACTCAAATATTTTAAACAAGGAAAAAAAATTTTTTTTTAAAATATAAATATAATTAAAACAACAATACCATAACAATAAAATTAAATCATAATTAGTATTCCATTTAAGCTTAAACATTTTACAAACAATCCTTTCTAAATAAATATCATGCTTCTATGGCAACAATTTATAGATTTTGCTTAGTTACTTTTCTATCTTCACTATGTTTAAAATATTATACAGATGACAATGTTCCCCATTTTTTCTTTAATTCAATTCTCGGTCATATGATTTCATATTTTATTTAAAAAAAGAAATTTCGCTAAGTTTACATTAAATATTTTCGTCCCATTTTAATAAATCATCATATTATCCAATTTGGTACATTATTTCAATCTACAAATACAGACACCACATCTATGTACGACTTTGCAGAATCTCTCTTTTTCTAAGCACGTAGTATGTAGTTACACCCATTAGTCCGCTCTGAATAAGAGTCTGTTGTCTATTACCATCTTGTTTTCAAACCTTTGTAGCTTCTCTTCCCTTCTCTCCCTATGCTTCTCCCCTCTACCTTTTTACCTATCTCTCCTTAAAATCTCCACCCTTCTGTGTACATTCCCTTCTTTTCTGTTGCTAATTCTGATTTGTGTCACTTTCACCTTGTTTTCCCCGTTTTTGGTTGTTTTTTTACAAGTCTAAATTCTCCATTCTCTTCTCCTCCTTTCCCCTTTCTTCCCCAATAAAGTTGCTTGTTCATTAGGATGGTTTCTTCTTCATCCCAATCTTCTTGTTCTTGTAGTTTCTCATATTAGAAATTGGCCCATTTCTAAGAACACGAAAAATACGAGCCAAAAGAATCCTTATCCCTTCTTGTTTCTCTTGTTCATATTTTATAAATTCCATTTTCCAGTTCATCCATAAGTAATCGCCATTCGTAAAAAAAAAAAAAAAATTTAAACGACCCAAATGATTTTAATCACTTCAATAAGAATTTCCAAAAAATCTCAAAGTCAAACCACACAAGCCAAAAAAACACACAGTTATTTCAGTTTAACACCTCTTTCTTTTTTTCAACTTTTTTTCTTTCATTTTCAAAATGCTTCAAAAAACTTCAACCATTCCTTTTTGGACCTTCAATCCATCTGATAGAATAGCCAATTATGAATCCCAAAATAGAAAAATCCAATAGTAAAGAGGCCCAGAAACCAAAGAAGAAAAAGGATAAAATAAAAAGCAAAAATAAAAATATTACTGCAGTTAAAATAACAAAAAGGCTGCGAGTAGAGGATTTCGCAAGTATATATGACCTGCACACTGGCACCTCTTATTTATTTTATCCCAAGGCTCTTATTATACTCTCTTCCCAGCAGCTTCAAAGGCCAAGCCTCAAGTGTTGAAATATGGATAAGAGTCCAGAAAAACCCTGTTTTAATAATATTTTTCTGTGCTCTCCCTCCATCTTATACATTAAAATGTCCTTGAGAAGGAGTAGTTTATACATTTCTCTCCCCAATTCAAATAAAGTATCTCAAGCCTCTAGTTGGCAGTGTTGCAAAATCTCTTAATACTTTCCCGCCCCCCGCAGCGCAGAAAAGAAGAGTAAGGTAAAAACTCGAGAGAAAAAGAAAGAAAAAATCAAAGGGGGTCTTCTATCTCTAATGAAATTAAAAATCAAAAGAAGCATGAAAATATAATATAAGAAAGAATTCAATCTGGTTACTACACAATCACATTACAGTCCTCAGAAAAGAAGTAGTAAGGAAAGATCCAAGCCCATCAATTAATCACTTAAAAACGCTCGTTAAACAATTCCAAGTCAAACAAAAATAAAGTCACAGG
This sequence comes from Laticauda laticaudata, assembly GCA_004320025.1. Classification (NCBI taxonomy): domain Eukaryota; kingdom Metazoa; phylum Chordata; class Lepidosauria; order Squamata; family Elapidae; genus Laticauda; species Laticauda laticaudata. The sequence continues at coordinate 16,747 of BHFT01031967.1, forward strand.
TTCTTCTTTGTTCAGGATATATCCTTCAAGGTCTCAAGCCAATTTACATTACCAAAGAGGTTTCTCACCCAGCCCACACACATTCGTTCCAGCCAACTTTCTTTTCGGAGTGTCCCGGCTTCCAGCAGCTTTGGAGGCTGCTTTCACGCCAGCAAAAGGGCTTTCTCCCGGATCAAACCAGAGATTTGCGATATCTCTGGAATCCTGGGACTGTGCCCTTCACAATCCCCGGTCTCTACGGATGTTTTAGGTCCGTTAAGGACGCGACCAGGGGCGAAAATACAGCTGCCGATCCCTCAAACCCCGAGATCGCAGCTTGTAGTCACCGAGACGAAGCTCCGCTTCTCTGGTCTGAGCACAATTGGGTGTGTTGAGGAAGTGTTGAGATGTGTTGAGGAAGCTCTAGACAGCTGGCTCAGCCCCTTTCCTCCATGTTGAGAGCCCAATTCCCTCCCATGACAATGGGGTTTCAGCCCCAATGCCGATGAAACAGATGTTCTGAAGCGGGCCTTGGCTGTGTGGGTGGAGGCAAGGAAGCAGTGTAGGTGGGGCTGTCTGGTCTGCAGCTGGTGAGGACTGGTGTCCAGTGGCATCAGTGGAGTAGGGTGGTATCTGTGGCGTGGCTGGCATTCGGTGGCATCAGCTGGCAACCGGTGGCAATCTGAATGTACCATGTGCTTGGACTGGGAGGGCTGCCTGTGCTGCTGACCCTACTGGAAGCCGTGCCTTGAAGGGGAAGGCCTGTGGAAGAGCCTTGGAAGGGCAGTGATCACCTGGGGTGGAGGAGCAGGCCTGACGGGTGGGACAGGTTCAGCTTGGTCTGGAGGGTTTTGAAGAAGATTGGTGATCCTGTCCCTTCACCACCTGGGTACTGGGTTTACCGACATGTTCATGAGGGTCTGTTGATGTAGGTGAGGAAGGGCTTGCAGTTGGAGATGGGGCGTCGGTGTGCACCAGCTGAGAGAGTAGATCTACGCTGCTCCTGATGGGTCCCCTGATCCTCCAGCAGACAGTGTGCCTCTGCCCCTCCGGTCTGCCTTCCTGCCTTTCGGGAGGTGGAGCCTGGGGGTGGATGCAGGGTTTGGGCTTGTAATGGAAGTGCCCTCTCCTTGCTCCCACATGCGTCGGGTACCATCCCATGCACCTCCGCCGCGGGGAATGCAGCTGTCGGGGTCTCCATCGTGGGATTTCCTCCACAGATCACCTGCCTGACACAGGAGCTTACTCTTGGCCAGAAGAGGACTGGCTCTTAGCCAGGCGCCTGAGAGAGCGGGTTGCTGAGAGGGGCTGCTACCTGCGGTGGCAGATCTCCCCCTCCAAGAAAGCCGCACTTGGACCATACGTAAGGTCTCTTGGTCCGTCAAGCTTGACCGTGGCCTGGCCAGCATTTCTTGAGGTAGCAGCTTCCCCGTACCAGGTGTGCATATGCTTCAACAGCCAAGAGCACGCTCCGAGGTATAGCCCAGCTCTCCGCCTTCTCTCTCCAAGCAGCCTGCTTTCCTCTTGGTGTCTCGATAGAGCCTGTGTCCCTTCCTCCAAAGATATTCATTTTCCCTCAGCCACCCCCAAAACACCTATGTTCCTCTTCAATTGTGTACTGCTCCTCTCCCCTTCACCGCCGTTGCATCTTCCTATCCTTTTGGCAAGGGCCATGCTGGGCCCTCATCGATAAAAAGAAGGGTTTGAGGTTGTGAGGGGCTTGCTCCTCCACACCAGCAGCAGCAACAACAACGAGTAGCAGCCAAAAGCAGGACCAGCAGGAAACCAGCAGGACCAGCAGCAGAAGCTAGGTACCAGCAAGGACCAGGAAGCACCCGCAGCACCATCAGGACCAGGAGCACTAGCAGGACCCAGCAGGACCAGCAGGACAGGAGCACCAGCAGGAACAAGGAGCACGAGCAGGACCAACGGAGCACCAGGCAGGACAGAGCACCAGTAAAGGACAGGGCACCAAGCAGGACCAGCAGGACAGGAGCAGCGCCAGTAGAGGTAAGCCACCAGCAAGAACAGCACCAGGAGCAGCAAACCAGCAAGTAAGCACCAGCAGAAGCCCCAGCACCAGGAGCACAGTCCAGCAAGAATTCAAGCACCAGCAGAAGCACCAACCAGCACCAGGAGCAGGCCAGTAAGTAAGCACCAGCAGAAGCAACCAAGCACCAGGAGCAGTGTCAGCAGAGTTAAAGCACCAAGCCAGAAAGCCATACCAATCACCAAAGCAGATCAGCAGAAAGCACCACCACCAGACAGCCAGCATCAGCAAGAGTAAGCACCAGCCGGAAGCAACCACCACCGAAGCAGCATCAGCAGAAGCTCAGCACCAGAAGAGCGAGCCCAGGCAGCAAGAAGCCCAGCAGAAGCAGAGTCAGGGCCAGGGGGTGGGAGGGTGGCCCTGTCCCTTTGCTAGAGGCCTGGCAGCAGATGGCAGATGGCTTTCTTTTCTTCCGCCATGGTTGTTTGGTGTTGCCTGGCTGGCTGGCAAGCTGTGTCTGGAAAGCAGGTCTTTCCTCTGAATGGGACCCTGCTTCGAGCTGCCTTCCCCTTTAATAATCGCCGGGCTGACGCAATGCATTCCTCCCCCGCATGCGCAGTGAATGCTAGGCATCCGATAGCATCCGCTAGGCTTTTGCTCTGCATCTGCTCCTTTTCCGGTCCGCGTCCCCTTTGCTGTCTCGCTCCGGAAGCCCTTGCGGATGTGGCATCCGCTCCCATCGTCCATCTCCTAGGGCTTTCGTCGGAGCCTCCGCTTTCCATGCCACCCTACTCCTCCCACCCGTTGTTTCCTTCCGTGTTGTCCACTCTGGTTATGCAAATTCGGGGCACTTTTGAGAGTGGATAACAACGGATGGAACATTTTGCTCGTCCGCTGTGTACTTTTTACAAACGTTTTCTATCCGTCAGGCAGTGTGACAGGGCCTTAACAGTAGTGCCTCTGAGAGCTTTAGGCAGTATATTTAAAAGACAACATAGTCTTAGAGTGCATCAACTGAGGGATATGACATATTTGCAAGGCCACATTTGGAGTACTACAACCATTTCTGGTCCCCACAATTTAGAAAAGATGTTTGGACACTAGAAAGATTGCAGAGAAAAGCAAGCAAGATGATGAGGGTTAAGTTAAACAAATCCTATGAAAACGTTGAAGGAACTAGGTATGTTTAACTTAACTAAGACAAGATTCAAGGGAAACATGATAGCAGTTTTCTAATACTCGAAGAGGTATCATAGAGAAGTGGGCATCAATTTATTCTCCATAGAATAAGGATTACTCAGGTCCGATGGAGAATGAAGAAGCAATGAACAGAAGTTCATCAGAGGTATATCCAGCCTGGAAATAAGGAAGAATTTCCTGACAGTAAGAATTATTAAGCAGTGGATCAATTTGCTTTCTGGAATTGTGGCTGCTTGCTGGAGGTTTTTAAGAAAAGATTGGACAACCATTTGCTGAAGATGATATGCAGACACCTAACTTGACTATAAGACTTCCAAGGTGCCTTCTATCCCAATGATTCTATGAAATATTTAAAAGGTTTACTTATTATTTTTTATGAAAAAGTACATCAAAACAAACAAAAGCCACTGCAATGGTTCAAGTGTTATTCCAAACCTGATCTGGAGGTAAACACACATATTCCTATCCAGGCTATGTATTTACATGGGCTTTAGTGAAAGATAAGTAATAGTGGTAGTAGTAATTGTTGAGGTAATTCCCCATTAGGAGAATGTACGCATACAGTGAGATGTAGTGTTTGAATAATACACACACAGCACATAGATACACTGTACAGTAAATGTAGGTTTTTACTTTCAGAAACGTTAAGCAAAGTTCAAAACAAGCAGTCCAAAGTCATTCACAGGTTAAATCGGTCAGTTTTCAGTCCAGGGATAATCCAATATGAAAGTCCAGTGTCAGAAACAGTTCAGTATCAGACTTACATCAAATCTAGGAATAGCAGTTAATTAGGAATGGCAATACTCTCCAACAGAAGGAAACAGACTCACTGAGACTTCACTGAGACTAAGACTAAAACAACCCAGGTTTCTGGCTCCATCTTATGGCCGTTGAGAAACCACAGCCAATTACATTTTTAAGATTCTTAAAGATGCAGTATTAAAATGTCTATCCTGGTTTATATATTTCCAACCCAAATCACTATTGGGTGACTTACATTCCTAACAGTAATAATAATTATTATAATTACTAATTAATATCATCAATAATTAATAATTATTATAAGTAATAAATAATTATTATTACTGCTATTATTGTTACTACTCCTGAGTAGTAATGTTTTTTTATATTGTCCACAGTTTATCAGCAGAACTTCAGAAGCTAGAGTGACTCCATAGTGGTCTATCCATGGAGGGTTACACCTCGATGGATGAAGCCTTTTGTATTATGTACTCAAAGAGTATATAAGAAAGGAGAGAGCACAAAGAAGAGAAATGATGAAAAGAGTGTTTGAACAAAGCAGACACTTCCAGCAGTGTCCATATACATACAGTATACCTTCATGTACACAAGTACACGAATACAGATAGGCTGCAGATAGCCATTATCACTTATTAGGGGAACTTAATTAAGTCAGCTTACTGAAACCCTTAATTCATTAATGACAAAATTTTGATTAGTACATTTTCGTTGTAGGTGACCTTATAATTTAATAGAAAAAGAATTTATAAATGGAAAGAAATGCCTGTGGCAGAGATTTTGTGAAAATGAATAGAGTTTGAATACACATAGTAATATAATTGAGTCTAATTAGTAAGAGTGCAAATGATTTTTTATTTCATACACCAGAAATGTCATTGATGAGCCATGGTGTGGAGTTTGAAATGCATTCAGATTGGCAGTGTGAAACTAAAGTCTGTGGGAAAATCACTAGCTAATTCATTGATTGCCTCTTGGAAATACTGCTGTTAATTGTTAGGTAATTAACATGGAGCTACAATTATGCTGGCCTTAGGGGGTGATTAATGTTTCAACATGTCACATTAGCAGCAACCAGCTTTTAAAAGCTTGTGGTTTTTTTCACATGGTTGCAGACAGATGCTGAATCGTCCCTAGACCAAGGAAAAATCTTTTCCTCTCACATCTAGCATATTTGCATATGACCAGTTTTTAAGCATTTGTTGGCTTGCATGTACATGAACAACCAAGACTGTCACAAAGTAAAAGGAAATTTATCTTCTTGTATGATGTGAAAATCAAAATAGCCTTAAATTTTAAGTGGATTATTTTATGGCCATTTTCCCATTGTTTAGTGATTGAGTGAAGTAAGATTGGCCAATGTCATATTATTTTGATCGATACAAGTTAAGTAGAAATGAAATAAAAACATGTTGAACAAATGCATTTTGTAACACTAATATTGAGTACATTAGTGTTGGCACACTTGAGTGCTTCACTTACTTTGAGCTGAAAGCTGTGTACTTCTACTTGTTCAATGTTTCTTTTTATCATTTATTATTTTGGCATGGACCTGTTGAAAAAGCATTTTGCCAACAAACCTAAACATTTAGCTGGAGTTTATTGGCTGGATACCTGGAATATTCTCCACCTTTTTTTGTGGTAGAAGTAGCAGTGATGAGATATTCTGCAAGTAGCAAAAATATTTAATTGTAATCCTACTCTGATAACAATATTACTTTGTTATAAATAGCTAGCATGCATCATAGAGCTTACATTCCAACTAACTTCTATAGTGCACTTAAGAATATCTGCACTGAGATAAATGAATCATTTCTATAAATTCATTGTCTAAAGATACATTTTTAAAAGAAGCATATTAATTTTTCCCGTAACTACTGCAGCATGTTTGATCATATATTGAATGAGTGAACAATGCAACACAGCCAAATTGATCTAACTCCAGGATGAAGTCAGTGAAGATGACATAAATGCATTATCAAGTATTTGTACAAAGAATGCCAACAATTGTAACAAGACAGAGGAACTAGGAAAGCAATGCTTCATCTAGCTCAATATTAAACATTAGGTCTGTAAAAGAAATATGTCACAGATATCTTTTAACTTCAAAATGCTGTGATCTACCAAAACAGTTTACAGTGAAACATGAGTCTTAGTGGCATCCACAGGCTGAATCAAAAAAGTCCAAATGGCAGTTGCTGAAGCATGATCAAAGCACCATGCCTTTTGTATATACATCAACACACTTTTTTTTTTAATTTGCCCCCTCTGAAAGTTATTGATGAGTCTGCTTTGACAATTCCTATCTCCTTGTTCTGGTATAACATTGCACCACCAATATTTGATATCATGCAACTAGGATGTTACATGATGGGGACTTAAGGCTACATTTGTCTTAAGGCTGTGAGTTTTCCAATCCCTGTCTTATGTTTGTTTAAAGAACTATAAGCAGGAAGAACAAGGACATTGAAGTTACTCACCTAAAGTTAGCCCCTAAACAAGTAACTGTACATTTTGCTGTTTGCCAAGATTGCTCTTTCTCTGGTATGATGCATCACTCTTCTATTTAAATTATAGCAATTATTTTTAATTTTCCATTAACATAGATATCGGTTTAACCAATACATATTTGAACTAAATGGAGGATTGTGTCTTGTATTTTTTGTGTGGTGCACGGATTTCACAATTCCTTTCTTTTGTGGCTATCTTACAGTAAGAAAGGAGCTGTTTATTCTCTGGCTTCTCAAAAGTAGTAAGTTTAATAGTTTTGGTTAGATGAATTTTAAGCTATTTCTGTGAACCCATTCAATTATGTGTAGTAGTGCTTATGCTTTGGAATTCTTTTTTTTAAATGCAGGGCAAGGACAATACCTTTTTTTTCAAGCATTTTCTTCACAGATCATTAATCTATATACTTGAATTCTTGATTCTAGGTTTGGGTGTTAAAGAAAGACATCCATATGATTCTGTATCTATTGAATAGGCACTTACAGTGAATACTCTTTCCAATAAGGATGAGATGAGATTATATTGTGGAAAGTCTTTAAAAAGATGTAATTTTTAAAGTAGCTGGTAATAAAACCAGACTTCTGGATAAACATTTTCCACAAGTGTTTGCTTTACACATACACTACTTTGGCATCAGTTAATCTGTGGTGATTGTGTTTATTGTCAAGAACGTATACTTCTACTGAATTTCTCTACACTGTGCACAGATATTCATACCATTTGAAGATATTCCAGGAACTTTTTATATAAGTCCAAATATTGCAGCACAACATTAGGATTTGAAAGTGTTTTCCTATTATAGTTTCTTAGCCGGTTTATTAGAAAGATTTAGTTCAATGTCAAATCCGAAATTTCACAAAAAATATGTATATGATTTCAAATACATCTATTATCCAAGCCCATCTATTTTGTGATCAAATAGAGTACTCTATCCCAGGGATGTAATGGATGCCAGGCTGAATAATGTATTATGTTAGATGGTTGCTTTATTTCCTCCACCTTTCCAGTGAAAAATTAGCAATATCACTTTCCTTAGTAACACTATACTGTGGTCTTTGTTATTACTTCAGAAACAGACTTTCATATTGATCGTTCCACTGCAGTAAATAACAGAAAACTTTCTCTGCAACTAGAGTAGATATTAACTTTTAATTTCCATTTAAAGAGATAAATTTTAAGTAGGTAAATATAGATAGTCCTAAACTTATGATTGTTCATTTAACAATAGTTCAAAGTTATGCCTGTTTTGAAAGAAATGACTTACAAGCTGTATTCACATTTTCAATCCACATATCATCTTCCACAGTCCTATGATAGCAGTTTAGTTATTTAATAACAGACTCATAAATATGACCAGCCATGTGATTATAATTTGTGATCTTTCTTGTATATTTCACACAAAACAAAAATCCTGTATTGTGGAAGCTGAATTCACTTAATGACCAAAATGTAAAATCAAGTCTGCCTTGACTTATGACTTCAATGACTTGCAACATAAATTTTGGTTTTAAATTTAAAAGGTTTTAATTTAAATTATGTTTATCGATCAGGTTTCGCCCTTGTCTCCATTCCCCAGGCTCCATGTCCCCATTGCCTTGCTGGAGGTCCACGAGCCCGTTCTGCAAGACTGGGTAGCGGGTGCGCATGAGATTGTGCAGGATGCAGCAAGCTTCCACAATGTTCCTCATGGTCTCTGGGCGATGCTACATGGTGGTGAGAAGTACCTGGAACCTNCAGCAAGCTTCCATGATCCTCCTCACGGTCTCTGGGCAATGCTGCATGGTGGTGAGAAGTACCTGAAACCTGTTGGCTTCAGGATGCCAAAGGCATTCTCCACCACCCGTCTTGCCCTGGACAGCCTGTAGTTGAAGATCCTCTCTTCACTGGGGAGGAGTCTGGAACTGTAGGGCTTCATGAGGTAGGTTGTGAGGGAGAAGGCGTCATCCCCCATGTGGTTCCTTAGTAAGGGTTTCTTTCTTTTTAGGTTGAGGTTTGACATTGGATTGTTTTCCTGGCATGGTGAGTTTGTTGGTTAGGTAGTTCAATCAAACAAGGCATTATGGTAATCAAAAAAGTAATGTCATGCCATACAGTCCATTATACTAATCACACTAGTCAATTAATTTAACTAATCAGTAATCACCCTAATAATTAATTACAGTAATCAATAAACACACTAGTCAATTAATTCTCCTAATCACTGATTTGCACTAAACATTCTCATCAAAATAATATTTAAAACAGTTAATCAAACTAAACAATAACCACTAGTCTATGATAATCTATACTAATATATTACTCACTAATGACTGTAAAAATTAATTAATCATTTAGTAAGATTAGTTAATCAATTAAACAGAGTTACATTGGGAGAAATTAGGGCAGGAAGAGAATAATGGGAGGAAGAGGAGAAAGTTTGGTTTGGATGGTCCTGGGGGGTATAGAAAGAGGGCATATATCAGGTTGGAAGTGTAGATGGAATCTTTTGGCAGAAGGTTACTCTTTTTTTTTTTGTAAACAAACTTTATAAATTTTATAATTAAAACAAACCAACAACACATACACAAATAAAAAAAGAAGAGAAGGAAAACAAATTAGAAAGAAAAGATTAAAAGCACTTAAGAATATTCTCATCTTCAACAGTTTCAGTAGTTTGTAAAGGGCCTGTCACATAGGCCGACAGATGCAAAATGAATGTAAAAAGGACACGGCGGAAGAGAAAATTTTCCATCTGTTGTTATCCGCTCTCAAAAGTGCCCCGAATTTGCCTAAGCAGAGCGGACAACAACGGAAAGGAACAGATGGGGGGAGAATGTAGCCAGGATGTTAAGTGGATGCTCCACAGAAGGATAGCTGATAGAAGCGGATGGAAGCAGATGGCACATACATGGGGCTTCCGGGGGAGCACAGCGAAGCGGACGCACAATGGAAGGAATGGATGCAGAGCGGATGCGTAGCGGATGAAGCGGATGCATCAGGGAAGCCTAGCGGATGCCTAGCAGATGCCTAGCGAATGCAAAGTGTTCACTGCGCATGCGGGGAGAATGCATTGCGTCAGCCCCGCGGATATAAAGGGAAGCAGCTCGCAAGCAGGTCACCTCACATCAAGGAAAGACTGCTGCCAGACACCCCCCCCCCCCCCCCCCCCCCCCCCCCCCCCCCCCCCCCCCCCCCCCCCCCCCCCCCCCCCCCCCCCCCCCCCCCCCCCCCCCCCCCCCCCCCCCCCCCCCCCCCCCCCCCCCCCCCCCCCCCCCCCCCCCCCCCCCCCCCCCCCCCCCCCCCCCCCCCCCCCCCCCCCCCCCCCCCCCCCCCCCCCCCCCCCCCCCCACCCCCCCCCCCCCCCCCCCCCCCCCCCCCCCCCCCCCCCCCCCCCCCCCCCCCCCCCCCCCCCCCCCCCCCCCCCCCCCCCCCCCCCCCCCCCCCCCCCCCCCCCCCCCCCCCCCCCCCCCCCCCCCCCCCCCCCCCCCCCCCCCCCCCCTCAAGCTCCAGCCAGCTCAACAACCATTGGGAAGAAGAGGAAGCTGTGCCCATTTTTTTTTCTTGGCTTTTTGCCCAGCCTGGAAGAAGGACAGGGCCACATTTCCACCCCCTGGCATGACCCTGCATTCTGCTGGGGCTTCTGCTGCCGGGCTTGACTCTTCTGGTGCTGAGCTTCTGTTCGGTTGCTGCTCCTGGTGCTGTGGCTTCCTGCTGGTGCTCACTGCACATTTTACAAGAATCTATCGTATTCAATTCTTATTATACTTAATCAGTGCATTTTGTAATGCCTGTTAGGCGCACACTTTGCCATACTGCATTCAGTTTTGGTCACCCTGATGTAAAAATATGTTGAGACTCTAGAAAAAAGTGCAGAGAAAGAGCAACAAAAATGATTAGGGCGACTGGAGGCTGAAACATATGAGAAAGGTATGCAGGAACTGGGTCTGTCTAGTTAATGAAAAAAGGACTAAGGGGACATTGATAGCAGTGTTCCAATAATTCAGGGCTGCACAAAGAAGGGAGTCAAGCTATCCTCCAAAGCACCTGATGATGACAGAAGCAATGGGTGTGAAATTAATTCAAGGAGATAAGCAACTTAGAACTAAGGACAAGTTCCAACACTGGAAGTTTTTAAAAAGATGTTTGGGATAACCATTGTCTGAAGGATGTAGGGTTTCCTCGCTCCAAGCAGGGGTTACTTCCAACTCTGTTATTCTAAATGTGTTGGGGATTCGCCAAATACTGAATAGTTAATGATCTTTGTACATCAACCAGTTTGGGGGAACATTATCTTTGAGAAAATGATAGCTTGTGCTTGGCCTAAAATTTTCTACTCTTCTGGTTAAGAGGCTATTCTTAGTTTTTTTCTGTAATTGTGTCTTTCAGGCTAGCCAATTCCTACAGATTTGACTGTTAACAATTTGCACAGATCTTACAAGTAGCCTCTCACTTTTTCCCTATCACAACAACATTGCCTGATTAAATCGTTTTAATACATTCTCTGTGCGCTTCTCCTATGGTTGTACTGGACTATCTGCCTCATTTGGTGAATATTTTTTTAACATCTTTTTTGCTCATTGGTGTCTGGTGCTTTTTGGTGCTTACTTAGCTGCACTTGCTCCTGGTCCTGCTGGTGTCTCCTGCGTCCTGCTGTGCTTCCTGGTATAGCTCGCTATATGTGTCTCTCGCATGCTGCTGTTCGGAGTGTTGACCTGTTTGACGTGACGGTGCGTGTATCGGCGGAGGAGGAAGACAAACAGCTGCTAGTCTTGCTGTGCTGCTGGTGCTTACTTGCTGCTGTGTCCTGGTCATGCTGTGCTTACTCTGCTGCTGCTGATCACTGGTGTCTGCTGTAGCTTGCTGGTGGTGTTGTGTGAGCAGACAACCCCATAGAACCATCGAAGCCCCATCTGATGAGGGACCCAGATGGCCCTGCAGAGGAGAAAGAGCATACCATGAACGGAGAGTAGCAATACTCCATCGAGAGAACATGAGGATGAGGTGCTGGATCGCTGGGGAGAATGAGTATCTTGGTGGAAGGGACACAGGCTCTATCGAGACAGCAAAGGAAAGCAGGCTGCTTGGAGAGAGAAGGTGGAGAAGCTGGGCTAAACTTCTGTGTCCTCCTGGTGGTGAAGGCACATGCACATCTGGTACGGAAGCTGCACCTCCAAGAAATCTGGCCAGGCCACGGTACAAGCTGACTGACTGGGAGAACCTACATGATGGCAAGTGCAGTTTCATTTGGAGGGTGAGATCCGCCACCGAGGAAAGCAGCCCTCTCACAACCCTCTCTCTCAGAGCAGCCCACAGAGAGCAGTCCAACTTAAACTTGGCCAAGTCAGCTCCCTTTTTTCCTCTTCTCTTTTTTTTCCCCCCCATGTAGTCCAGGGCACTGTGTCTCCACGATGGAAGACCCCCCCGACAGCTGCACTGCCCAATGGCAGGCGCATGGAGGACCCCCTGATGCCAGTGGAGCAAGAGGGCACTTCACCAGAGACCAACCACATCCACCCCAAGCTCCACCTCCACAGAAGCAGGCAGAGAGCAGAGGAGGGGCAGAGCACACTGTCCTTGCTGAAGAATCAGGGCACCATCAAAGCGCGTAATTCTCCTCTCTCGCTGGTACACAGTGACATACCATCCGCAAACCGCAAGCACTTCCTCAACCTACGTCACAGACCCTCATGGCATGTCCGAATCACGTACCAGGTGATCAAGGACAGGCATCACGGTCTTCTGCACAAACCCTCCAGGCCAGATGACCTGCTCGACCAGTCCAGGTCTGCTCCTCCATTCCAGTGATGTCTACCCTTCCAATCTTTCCACAGGCCCTCAACCTTCCAAGGCTACGGCTCCAGGAGTTTCCAGCACACATGGCAGCCTTCCCAGTCCGGCACAGAGGATTCATCATATGCCCCAGGTGCCACCTGACACTTGATCACCGATGCCACGATGCACAGAGCCACCACGTCCACAGATGCCCCCAACCCCACAGATGCCACCATGCCACATTGCCACCCACACCTCACCTCAGCTCACCTGGATCAGACAGCCCCACTACACTCCTCTTCCTCCACCCCACAGCCAAGCCGGCCTCAGAACATCTGTCATCGGTTTGGGACTAAGACCCCATGTTCCTGGAGGAAGGGGCTCTAACATCACAGACTGGCCAGCCTCTCTGAGAGTCCTCCACACACCATCCCCTGTTGTCCTTCGGGCCAGGAACCCCAATGGCGCCTCAGACCAGCACTCCAGGCAGCAACCACTCCACAGCACCTGGAAACCTTTCACCCCTTGAGACTTGGACACCTCAGAGTGACTGAGAGAGTGGCAGAGAACTGTGTGGCTACCTGTTGACTTCTATCTTTGCTTGGGGACACTTTACTTGGGTCATATCTTTTTACAGTTTTTTTATTAATAAAGATTATCTTTGCTTCACACACTTCACATTCGTTCTTTTAGTACAATAAGTCTTGATGGAAACTTTTTAGAAATGGTTTAAGCCTTTGCATGCTTGTGGATGGGTAAGGATAGCAGTGGAGATGGCGCGGATACCTGTGGACGGTAAATAGCTGTGGGATGGGTTAAGATAGCAGTGGATGGGCAGGGATACCTTGTGGGATGGGTAATGCTGTGGATAGTAACCTACAGGTGCAAGCATTAGTGGGGACTGTCATATGGTCCACCCTTCAGGTGCACACCTATGCCCTTTTTATCGTAACAATGTAATCTTCATCAAACATATTCAACATAAACCAACTCTTACTAAATGCCCTGTTCATTGTAGGGCATTCAACATACATGGCACAATTCTCATCGTGTGTGAGACAGGCTGAAGGAAGCATCCATTAGCATCTACCATCCTGTCTTGCCACACCACTGCTCCAGCTGGGGAGTTGCACAGGTGTTTCAGGAGGTTGTGCTGCTTTCTTCCTTTCAGTGAAGGCTCTGTTGGGCTTTGCCACATCCTCAGTGTCTATCAGGTTCTCGCCCTTGCCTCCATTCACCAGGCCCATGTCCCATTGCCTTTGTTGGAGTCCACGAGCCTTTTCTTTGCAAACTGGGTAGCGGGTGGCATGAGGTTGTGCAGGATGCAGGAAGCTTTCCACGTTGCTCCTCACGGTCTGTGGGCAATGACTGATGTGTAGAGTACCTGAACTTTGTTGCCCGGATGCCAAAGGCCGTTCTCCACCACCTGCCTTGCCCTGGACAGCTAGTTGAAGATCCTCTCTTCACGGGTAGGACTCCTGAAGTGTTACGGCTTCATGAAGTAGGTTCTGAGGGGAGAAGGCATCATCCCCCACGATGAAGTAGGAACATCTTCCTTGTTTCGTTGGGCAGGGGTCTGGATCTGGGAGCCTGAGGGTTGCATTTCCAGCCCATCCTTGAGGTGACTGGGCATCTGTATACCTGGGCATCTGAAGGTGAGCGTTGCCCTAGCAAGCATCCGATGTAACATGAATTGTGTCCAGCCATGACCATGGCGAAGAGGATGTGCTGAGAAGCCCTTTATTGTTATAAGTGGTCCCTGACTTGGCTGGGCTTTGCAGCCACGTGCTTCCCATCTTATGCTCCAACTCGTGTGGGGAAGTTTTCAGTTCTGATACCACTGCTCTGCAACTTTCTTCCAGCCTTCTTCAGTGGGGGCACTGGAGGAGCTCTCAGGTAATTCTCGATTTGATGGCCTGCGCCAACTTTCTCTGACCACAATGCTGATGGTGTTGTGTGGCACCCTCCAGGCAGACTGCATGCTCCTGTACGTGGTCCGGTGCAGGTGGTGCAGAGTCACGTGCACCTTGAGTCCAGGGTCCAGGCTGGGCCGGAAGTTGGTGACAGGGAGTGGGAGTGTGTTTCCATTGGCTATGGAGGAAACTGGGGAAGTAGCGCTTATGTCCTGGTCGCTAGTGGCAGTCTGCAGCGCAGCTGTCCAGACAGTCTGAAGTGCAGAAGCGATGTGCTGCCGGAGGTAAAGTCTCCTAGGACCTCCTCCACTCGTTACATCGCGGTAGGGGGGCGACGAGAGAGGGGAGAGAGGCGCAGAAAGAGGAGAGAGCAATGTGGGTGGCGAGTGGGTTATGGGAGAGAGGGTCATGTAGACTCCCCAGCGATTCTATGTCGCTTCTCAGCTGCACGCCATGACGAGTTCTTATGATAATAGAATGCATAGACCTCGAGTGCTCCGGTACTCTGCTCCTGTGAACAATTACTGTGGTTGTGTAGATTTCCTATGTTGCTCTGAACCTCAGTTTACGATTATCTTCCTCTTGGCTCCGCCTACTCCTCTCTTTCTACTCGATGTTATAGACAAGTGTGTGGAAACTGGCCGAGCCTCTGTAGATGGGCTTCTCTACGCATACCTGGTTGATAATTCACTGTGTGTCGTTACCAACATAGGCGCTCGTGGTTGAATTGATATCCCTCTTTGGTGGGATCGTATGCATGGGGATTCGTCTATGTAGCAGGTATTGTCTCGCAAGGAGCATTTGGACCTGCGTTTATGCGCCTTGCATGATTCGTACTGCAGCGCGATAAGGCTTCGCTTACGTCGGGAGGATGTGGATCTCCGAGTGCCAATGATCGCGTGGAGTTTCTCCCCTTTCTATTGGGAATTAGGTGTCCAAGCATAGAGTCGTCCATTGGAGGGTGCATACAGTCTGGACGACTAATACTATAAATGTCGAGGTGTATCTCGTATACTGACTCTCAAATACCTGGTAATTCTCTCGTGTTTGCTTCATGGCTGTTGCATCACTCGCTGAGCTGCATCCCTGATTCACTCTGCGTACCATATATCTACGACTCGCTTGTCTTTTCATAATCATGAGATGATGCTCCGAAAGTTATCTCTCACCGCGATTCACGTTGTATCTCGAGTTACCATACCCACCTCGTTGATGATCTTGTGGCCTGAAATAAGGTCGCACTGTGGATTGGTGCATACACTCTATATCGAGAGACCAGCGTATTGTGGCGCGCGATCATCGTGCGTGCAAATTCAGAGAGCCGTCATTGCAATAGCCAAGAGCATGCTAAGTCCGTATGTTACATACGGCGTACTGGCCGCAGAAGACGGTACGTGCCGAGGTGCTCTAGCGATAGTTCCCACTAATGTGCGCGTGTAAGCGAGAATAGTGCTAAATAATGAGAAACGTGCAGCCAGACAAATGTGGATTAAAACTTTTTTCTCGCTCCAAATACTACAGTTTTGTTGCTCGCCGCGTATCATCCAAAACTATCTACTGGTTTGGGAGGGTGGAATCTGAGACAGAGGTAAGAAATCGTCAGCTCAGCTAGAGGCATGTGGGCAACCATGGGTGAAACAACTGCAACAAGGATTGGGCCGGACGAGCAACTCAATGCACGCGCACCGGTGTGCATGAATAAGAGACGGATCCAATGGCTGTGGAATGCTCATTAATCGAGAAATATGATCTCGTGTCATTTCCTCCAAGACGCAGAATCCAACTCTGAAGGAATAGCCACACGATCATAGGAAGAAGAGTCGGTGTTTATCCTGAGCTCGAGCTCGCGTGTGTTTCCTCATCTACGCGTGTTCATAATGCTGGTTCCTAGCGCCCTGGGCTGACTGCCAGGTGTGCACACGTGGCATATAAGAGTCTCTTTATTGTTCAACTGCCATTTAATATACTGTCATGGATCCTCGCATCTCACCGTGATTTTGAGGTAATATACTGATTACTGATCTAACTCGTCGGTCTAGGTGCCTCCTTAATACCCTCTCTCCTACTGCTGTATGAATCAGTTGTATTTAATATGATCGTTTAGTTTTATCAGTTAAGGAAGGCTGTGACACCAGTCAGCGACCTTCTCGCTATTGTAGGTATAGGTCGAGTTATAGCGCAATATATATTTCTAGTGCGCAAGAGGTTAGTTCGATCTCGTTCGGATTCTTCAGATAACGCTTGAGAGATTATAGTGTGATGATGAGAGACTCGCTTGTCCTCTGATGAAACCTTGATTGTGCTTTATAGAGAACTCTTCTGTAGGCTACCAGAAGCCTAACTTCTGGCATCGTGTGGGTCAGTCGATGTGAGTGTGTTACTATATTCTCAGACTATTTTCTACTCTGTAAGATTCTAGTGTTCCGAGATGTCCCACTGCACAGCACGAGGACTTGGTTTGGACTTCGCGAATTAAAAATAGTGTTATATATTATAAGGTCGTGCCAAATTTTTGTCGCACCAAGACTTTTATTTGTGATCTGCCAAGTGAGTTATCTCTCGAGAGCTTGCCCCTGAGTACAAGGCCTACGAGCCAACCATATGGAAAATGCGCACCGATCTCTCTCTCTCTCATGTTTGAGATTCTCGTCGAGCTATCTCTTCGCACATCATCTGGAGATCGCAATCTATCACTGAATCGTCAGGAGAGTGGAAAGGGGTGCGAATCCATCGGTGAATCCATTGATTTTCGTGATTTAATCGCCTTTGTATGCGAGCTGACACTCGCGACGTGATCACGTACCTTATGCTGTCACGGTCCGTTAGCTTGATCCGGGGTCGTATTCTCTCTCTGTGCTCACGCATTTTGTGAATCGTGTATTGTTTGCAACACACACGCCCCTTGTGTCCACATTATATGTTTGACTGGTTTATGCTCATAGAGTTCCTGCCCCTTTATGCGTTCATCGTGACAGGCTCGTGTGGTTCCTATTAACAGGAGTGCATTATTCCTCGTGACTCAAGTCTCACTTCTAATAATAATTTATAAATTTTTGTAATTTTTCTTTTTACCTGATCCTAATAAATTTATTCTTGTTGCTGGAGTTGGGTTGTTGATTCTGATCTTATCTGTTTGTATCTTAGTTTTGAATTTGAAGGATACCTCTGATCAAGTTTTGTCCACACTCTTGAGTTCGTTAATTGTACCTTATTAGGTCCTTATTCCAGTTATTTGGGTGAATTCATTTTCCATTGTTTGAATCCAGACTTGTCTTTTTATATCGTGTTTTTTGCCTGTTTTCTTCCATTATTAGTATGAGTCTCTTGAGTGTCTATGATAAATATTTTTGAATTCCTCAGTATATTCCATATAGAGGATCCTTACCAGTATCCAAAAGGTGTGCTGAGCGCCGGCACCTAGCTCACGCCGACTCCCCAGTGCACTTATCTTAAAATGTAAACTACATGTAGGCGCGGTTAGGTTCGCTCTCGTGAAGAGTACATATATTTGGATTGTCTCATGCGAATTATTTAAGTTGCTCCAAATATAGGCAGCGAGACTCTACCCGCTTCAACACTGATCACATCATTGGGGACTCGGAACAGCCACCGGAGTGCCTAGTGAAAAGTTGGACAAGTATGCGTCTTAGCAGGTGAGTAAGGAGCAGCTGATCCTCCGCTGGAGGGTATGCATTTCCATGCTCTCGTGACCTGCCTCCTATTGGATTTCTGTGGTAATATACACAAGTCATGTCTGTCTCGGCTCACTTCGCATGACAATTAAATGTCTGTACAGTAGAGGCTTGTGATATAGTTCGTTGAAGGAGTTCGCTTCCTCAGAAAATATACGAGTGGGTTGTTCAGCGTTATTCCAGTTGTCCTGCAGAATATGTATCTGGAACATTTGGCACGTATAGTTATATAAGGTTAGCGTCGCAGCGCTAACGTCTACCTCCCTGCACATAATATAGAAAGTGAAAGTTGCAGTGCCTTAATAGCCCCTATGTGTCCTGAGGAATCTGACTATGCTCTCTACGCCATTATGTGAGCATCTGAGGGTATCGTCCGCATCACCACATTCGTATGTAAAATGGATCTTTGTGCGCGCAATGAAGTGTCTATATATCAATGTGCTAGTACCTCATCCAGAGCGCTCATATTCCTTAAACTGAGAGTGAATTACATTATTGTTCGATAACGTGGCCAGGAGTTCCCATAAGCTTTTCCTCCATGCCTCTTTTCATATCTTACTCGTTTATATATTCTCCCTCGTATCCAGTTCTCGTTCATTAACCTCTCTAGATTCTGTGTTCCATGTACTCTCATTTTTCGACTCTCTCGACTGCCTATAACAACACATTGATGTGGTTCTCAAATTTAGTGTCACTCACAAACTTCTTCACTCTCGATTTATGCTGGTTCTCTTGGTATGGTCTCATTCATAGATGAAAACGAACTAAATATCAGATGTGCGGACACACCACCCGTTATGTTCGCCCCGATATATTTCTAATTCCGGATTGGGCTCTCAAGCTGAGAATCTGCTCAGTGTAATACAATCCGGTTCTAAATTCTCTCTGAATCTCTATGCCGCTGTCTCAGTGCTCAAGCAGCTGCTCTTAATACTCCAGTGTCTCTGATCTAGAATGCATAGACTCTACCTGACAGTCCAGGTGGGGTAGGGGAAAAAGTTGACTTGCGCCAACAGTCGTGGATCCCTGAGCGTCCAGGCTCTATTTATCCATGCAGCTGCTCAGTTTGACGACGAGTGATCTTGCTTGATGGATGCATTGATGCATCGTGACCCACCGGGGGCATTCGGTGCGCTAAAGGCATTCACATCTCTCTGCGCTCAGCATGGCCCCGGAGTTATTCTCAGATTTATAATAGGATGTGATAACGTCATTGTCGCAGCGGTATGAATATTAAGTGGGTTGAGTTACGTCTGTTTAATTCTAGATTCTTTTCCTGAGTAGTCTCTCGGGCATGACGCATAGCAATATAAATCCAAGTTGGTGAGAGATTCTTTATCCGTGGAAGATCTTCATGATAATGCCCAAATAATATTAAAATATGATCGAAGGAACCTTATACTGCGAATCCCAAAAAAAACAAATAAGAATAGAACGATAATATGATTTTTAGAGGTAGGGACTTCATAAAAAAAATAATAACTAAAAAGAAAAACATCTAGATATTAGTATTCTATAAATATATCCTATTAATCATGATAGAAAGAAAAAGAAATACTCTCATTATATTAAGTGCATCTGCAGCGACGTAAATAGCATATGGTGTTAATATAAAATATTATGATAGTGACCAAGTGTACTGTTTTGCGCTCTATGATAAGATAAAGTAGATACATCATGTGTTGTGTAACGTAAGGTGTTTAGACCTCGCAAAAAAACTGCAGTCACCTCACCAACTGAGTAAGAAAAGTGGTTAAGTACCTATTTAATAGTAAGTCGAAGATTCCTATCACCAATCATTTGGAATGCGACGAATATGTCAAGGCTCTTCCTACCCGCACTCCTATTAAGATACTCCTCTCGAGGTAATGCATTCTTTGTCGTCCGCAGAAGCAACAACCTGTGGAGCCCCTTCACAGACTACCTGGACAATCCAAGATATACACCTGGTCCTGTGGCAAGCGAGAAAGATAATCCGCTCATTCAAATCAAAAGACTTAATAACATCACGTGAAATACAGTCTCAGTACAGGTATCGATGAAACTTTTTAGCTCTCCTGACAATTTAGCTGTGTACTGACTCTACGCATCCCTCTGGTACTCGGAGACCTATCCTCTGAGCACGCGCAGCCTTAGTGTTCGTTATCCTATACTATGGATTAGATCTATGTCGCTAGCTTAACTACGCATCTACATCATAAGTAAATCGTATCTCTATGTTTAATGCAGTAGTCTGAACATTTATAGTCATTCCTGCGACTATAAGCGCAGCTCTATCCGTCAACTGTCTCGATCTACACGCTCTGGGCATAAAGCGTTATTCCTCTATCGCTAATTAACTTTCTCCTTATTACTGATATTAGATCTTCGCGCACAGTTTCTCTATCTTATGAATGCCTCTCTCATTCTGTTCCTCTTGTTTCATACACTCTCTTCGTGGGTGATAATATTCCGCAGCCTTGACACCATCGCTACTCTCAGCTCAAAACTATTCTGCTAACTCTCTTTCTCCTCTATCTCGTGGATTAAGTTGTTGGTGTTCTGAGATATTCTATTGTCTACTCTGCAACTTTATATTACTAGTCATAAATCAACAATACACGTACTTCTCATCGCAAATCAGTATCACAATTTTTAATATTTTCTCTTGTTCATATAATTCCAATTTATGTTTAGCTCCATTATCTTGATTTGCAATTTTGAATCCTTGGGATATCTGTAATTTGAGTTTCTAGTTCTTAATTTTTGTATTTATTATTTGCTGGGCATTTTTTCCTATATTTCCTCTTGCATTTATTAGACGATTTATATACCTCTTTTACTGCCTTCATTGTATCCCCAAATGTTTTGTTTCATAGTGGACCCCTTCCATTTTTTCTTAAAAATAATTTCATTTCCTGCTTGTGATTTGTGGTATATTTCTTTTTCTCTTATTAATTATTAACGTCATCTTT
>BHFT01031970.1:0-24114 GCA_004320025.1 Laticauda laticaudata
TCTTACCAAGTCAGTTATACTGTTTAATAAAGACCTGCTTGTGGAACCCAGTCTTCATGCACTATTTTCCAACCGGTAACACTGGCGACGAGGACGGGGTCATCTAGAAGAGCGAAGACCGAAGATGCGGGCAAACCAGAACCCCGGGACTGCCGACCGAGATGGCCTGGGAGGTAACAATGCGGGCCGCTACACCAATCAACCCAAGCCGAAGAGAGATTGGGAGAGTATACATGACCGCTTTCTGAATGTTCTTAGAAAGCAGACGGAGTACAGGAGATAACTGACCAGAAGGAAGAGAGTTCTTTTTTTTTTTGTTATTTTTTTTTCTTTTCCCTGATTCCTTCATGCACTGTTGACCAGCCCATTTTTCAACTGGCAAGGGCTGTGGGCGTTTAGCCTAAACTGAGAGACGTTAAGCAGATGGCATGGCTGAATGAACAGAATGCTATAGCCAATACAACCTATAGGTCTCCAACCTGGAATCAAAAAGGCACAAAATTTTAATTAAATAAGACGAATGGGAAGACGGAGAGCATCAAGGGATTTTTGGAGCAGCCCTTATAAGGACACATCGGGAGGACGCTGCGAGTTTCCAGAACATGGATGAGGGCCATGAGAGACCCACGTGGTCCCTCGTGATTGAAGGATGCTACCTCGAAAGAAGCTGCTAAACAGACCAAAATTACAGTTGGCCGAGGCCATCCGCAGAAAACCACGCGCTGAAGTAGCAGAATCCCACAGCCACTATTTGCGCCCCAGAGGAACTCCATTCCAGATCCGATCGGAAATCAACCCGAGAAGAAAGAGGGTTGGAAGGAAGCAAGAAACAGCTCACAGCGACTGGCCCCATGAAGATTCTCAACTCCACCGCGCGAGTGACATATGATACGGACCAATGAAGACATACATAGTCTCTCAGTCAGAAGACAAAATGTGGAGGGGAAAAAGGAAGAAGCAGGTTGAGAATCCCAGTGTTACTGGAGCAAGAGGAAATGTCACCCGGTGTTCAGGAATTGCAAGATTCTTTAGATGCCCATTTGCAGATGTATGTTGCGAAAAACGGGGAGCACATTGCGAAGTGTCTGCCCAGAACAAAAAGAGCTATAGTTCAAAAATACAACTGCGGCACCCCCACCCAGAAATGAAGAGAGACAAAGACGGGAAGCAGATGGATGCCGAGGGTCAAGCAGAAAGCACTTCTGAGCACACCGAAACGACAGAGAAGGAAACACACTAAACAATAACCATCGTTGAATGCCAGGCAAGCAAATGCAAGAAAAGTCAGATAAATGTGGAAAAATCGAAGGGAAACCCTGTGAGATGGAAGTAGTAGGGACTCGCTCAGATCTACCTGTCAATGGTATCTTCGGACACTATCAGAACCTTGATACCAGACATCAACAAAGAGAACTGGAACAGCAAAAATGTTGATATATTAAAAGCACTACCAGGGAAAAGCCGAAATCCCAAGGTAGTGAGCTTGGACCATTCCATAGTAGACATTTAAAAAACACATTAATTGTGCCTCTGACAATCGTCGACATTGATCGCCCTAGCCTGCTGCGGAATCGAATGGTTTCAATGGCCTCTGGATCGACGTGACCGGGAATCAAACAAGCATCGGTTGCATGCAACTGGGAAGGAGACCCTGCTTGTACAAGAAGTTGTCCGGGAGATGTAACATGTAAAATTCGACGGACCCTAGGAAGTACAAGGGGACCCCAAATATTCTTAGCTTAGAATCAAAGCGGTGTTCCCATCAGCCTCCAAAGCCCAGACACATTCTCTTTTGTCCCTTTAAAGCCAAATATAGGTGGAGCAGTCCTTAACAAACTCATCTCGCCACAAAAGGATGTTTAAGAGTCGAATGACATGCTCAGGTGGAGAAACAACCTCAGTGGTGTGTACTCGCTGTCCATAAACCAGATAGGTCACCAGTCAGTGACATCTGCGGAGCTATATATACGGCAACCTCAATTCATGCAATCCAACAAAGCGCATCCGTACCAGAGTACTGGGTAGCTGCCAATCACCTATGAACTCATTAGGGGAGGAAATATTGGTTTGCGAAACTTGATTCGCACAAGCGTATCAAACACAGCTTAACCAAGTTGAACCCCCAAGTTGCAGAGCAAGACAGACTTATATCATGTCACAGAGGAGGGCATTCACAGTGCAACCGACTTCAATTTTGGCATTAGCATCTCCCGGGCATCTTCCCAAAGCCTCATGGACACCTCTAAAAATGATTTTTTTATTCAAGAAGTTCAATCCCCTATTTTAGATGAGTGGTATTGAGTATCGACAAAAAATGCACAATAAACTAGACACAGAATTAGACTATAAAGAAGTTTTGCGAAAGATACTTCGAGAGGAAGACAAAGGGCTAAAGTCAAAAGAGATAAGAATAGATTAAACTTAGCAGCCGATCAGGGTCGAATTTTATGGCTACCTTATAGATATGCA
This sequence comes from Laticauda laticaudata, assembly GCA_004320025.1. NCBI lineage: Eukaryota > Metazoa > Chordata > Lepidosauria > Squamata > Elapidae > Laticauda > Laticauda laticaudata. The sequence continues at coordinate 2,470 of BHFT01031970.1, forward strand.
AGGATACACCCCACCTGAAAAGAGATAAAGGCAATCAAAAAAATGCACCCAGATCCTAAGAAAAAATGACATACAAGGCATTCTTAGGTCTCATTAAATTATCTTCAATGTTCCCTAGCCCAAATAAGCAACCCGTAGAAACCTTTGACACTGACTGTTACTATAAAAAAAAATGTGGAAAGCACTGAAAGAGCATTCCAAAACGTTCTTTAACTTCTTAACGTTTTGATTAGTTATTAAAAAGTTTTAGCGTTTCAATGCATACTTGTAGCAGCTTTGACAGAGTTTTATCCACCGTCAAGAACCAGATGGCAGAGAGGACAATTCTATCTAACTTTTCGTCACGTTTCCAAAACACGACTCACAAACTAGGACTTACAGGCCAACTGATGATCGAGCCAATTCACTTGTGCAATTCATTAGCAGGTTTGAAAGATCGTCCACCGAATCACATAGAGTTAGTCACATGGTGCAGTAATCTCAATTCCCGACCCTACCAAACCACTGCGGAGATCCAGCAGGAAATGACCTTCGATTCTCAACCCCTCGATCATTTCTGTCCACAAGAAACAGAAAACGCAGATATGCGGGTGTCTAAGCAATTCTCGCTTCTCCATCTGAATTACCACCACCCTGAGAACTACAAAGGCAAGACAGACACTTCGACTCGTCACCCATAGCGATGACCCTGGACGTATAATAATTTACGTCTGTCAATGATCAAGAAAGTCGACACCATTATAACCATCCACAACTTATCCCCACATCATCTCCAAAACTCGAAGTATCTATGGCCACCACGCAACTTCCCACTATGCTCAATGGCGTTTCAACAACGCGCAACCGGTTTGCCTAAGGACTCCGAAAACCGACCAGCCGCAACTGATTGTTCCAATCCTGCATGGTTGTAAGGGTTGGCCAGACCGTATAGAGGTGAGACCGGTTTTTTAAACCTTTTTGCCAACCGGAAACTGAATCTGTCTAATTAGAAATAGGCTCTTTAGTTGGGGATAGAGTCGGTGTATCATCCAAAAAAGTTACAGGAAAGAATACTGTTGGATGTTGCATGAAGGACACGCCGAGCCCCATAGTCAAAATATGAAACCCCTGGCCAGAGTTAATGTCTGTTGGCCAGGCTGAATAAAGGCATTGAGATGATGGCTTGGCAAGTTCAATGCCATGACTTGCACAAAAATCAAGCACCTTCCCCCCTCTCACTGGCACCCAGTCATAGAATTGAAAATCTCACACCAGAGTCCCATGGTTGAGACTGCATATTGACTTTGATTGGTCCAATGAAAGGGAAACCTATTTTGTAATCGTATGACGCCTACTCAAACTTGTTAGAGGGTATATCCTATATGGCAATCCACTACTACAGAAGCAGTCATAAAACAGTTTAATACAAACTTTTTGCCACATTATGGACTGCCAGATGTAGTAGTGTCGGACAATGGACCCTAGTTACCACTTTAGCATTTCGTAGCAATACTTGCTCTGCACAGGCATCCGGCATGCCCTTGACAGCAGCTGACTTCATCTGGCTCCGTTCTAATGGAGATGGTGGGCCAAAACGCTATGGGGTGTTCATTATCCTAAAGGAGCCCTTAGAAAAAAATGACACGGGGATGTCCAAGTTAAAACTTACAACCATACTTTAACTATTCAACATTATCCACCCCTAGACAACCACTAACAAAAGTCACCCCAGCAGAACTCCCATGGGTAGATAAAAATTGATTCCTACCTTGATAGACTGCACCCCCCTCATACATGTGGACAAACCCTTGAACTCCACCACAGCTAAATATCCGCTCCTTGATATCGGCGATTTCAAGTCTACGCTTAAAGAATTTTACGAGGAACCCCATTATTGGCTTCCAGCCACAGTTACCAAATTCCAAGGTCACCCATGCTAACCGACTCTCACTAAGACGATGGCAGATGACATGGAAAGCGGACACATCGACAAGCTTCTCGGCTCCGCGAACGCATTCTGAGATCCACCAACACTAGCACCACCGCCATAACACCAATTAAACGAGCCCATAAAATAACAACTGTAGAGGGGTGGGAGAAATCACAAACATAACATAAAAAAAAGGGGAGACGAACACTCCCAGAATAACATAGAGACAATTCAATCATCACTACACAAACCAGCCAACTAGAATCCCAAATAAACCAAAAAGAAGTAACTGTTATATAGAGACTGAAACCCAAGACACTCCAGAGAAGAAAAGTACACAGAGACATGTGAGCAAAGAATACAGGGAGACAGGGAGGTTCTGAAGGAAGGACAGCACAGCGTCGACCAGCCCGGACAAACCAGGAAGGGAGCGCAGAGCCACCTCAAAACTTAGCCTGGGGAACTCAACGGCAATCAGAATAGGCAAGACGCTGAACTCCAATCTCTTCCAGGAGGTCTACCATGGAAGAAAGACCTTGGAGAAAAAGAGGCAATCCTTTCTCGACTTTTTTGTAGGTAAAAACCACACGCTAACTAGCCTGCTCGCAAGAGTAACTAGACCACCACAAAAGGCCTCAACTTACACCTGACGTTGACTACGTTTACACACATTGGACCTAAACCAAAAGTACGAGGGTTAGTGGTTTGTCTCAAACTGGTGTAGACTTCCCAATATATCTTAAATTGATGTGAGCCGATATTAGCGCCTGTCTCCGATTTCGGCGTTTGGTCAGTACCGCCCATTTCCGATTGGGCCACCTTGCATTAGGCGGAGAACCACTTGAAAACAAATGACTTGTCCAAGTCGGGCCCACAAGCCTCCCAAGCAACTGCCTATAACAAGGCCTCGCGCCGGCCTTGACGTATCTTGTTACTTTACAACGTCCACATTATACTCTTTTTAATAAAGAAGTTGTTTGTTTGAACCCTGTCTCGCCTTATTTCCAAACGGAACACACAGCTTCATCCAATCATGCCTATTTTGAATTAAAGCATTACAGAGTGGTAAAAAGGAAATTTATTGTTGAACACTAAGGAGCGTTTGACTCATTCAATGACATTGTTCTGGCTAATAGATTTACAACAGTTCAATTAGTGACTGTTCAAAGTTATAACAATACTTTTGACCATTTTACACATTTATGACCATTGTATTATCATCTCCATGGTCATATGATAAAATTTCAGATGCTTGGCAACTATTTATGATGGTTGCATTGTCCAAGGGTTATGTGATCACTTTTTGTGACCTTCTGACAAGTCAATGGGGAAGCCAGATTTACCTAACAACCATGTTAAGTGTTAAGTATTAACAACCATGTATAAGTCTAAGTGCTATTGCTATGTTACTAACTTAACAACTGCAGTGATTCACTTAACATCTGTGGTAAGTAAGAAAGGTTGAAAAATGGGGCAAAATTAACTTAACAAATTCCCACATAGCAACATAAAATTTGGTTCAATTGTGATTGTAAGTCAAGGACTCCCTGTAATTCCACTTCCACCCTTCATATCCATTTCTACTATACATATTAATATTTGCATTTATTTTATATGCTTTTTATTTAATGCACCTGTTACACAATTTTTTTCAGATAATTGAAACTAAGCAGCAGGTTCTCCCTCAAATACACATTTTTGTTTGCAACTCTTTTTTCTAACATGTGCTTTGGTTTGCAGCTTTGAGCTCAACATGTCTCTGAAATAACATTTTGAAGAAGTATGGTCTCTGAAGATAAACTTTGTTCCAGTCCATGGCTTATTTTAGGAAATTTGTGTTAAATTGATTTGCCAATAAATAAGGATTAGATTTAGTTCAGTTCTTCCTCCTTCTCTGAGTAAAGAAGTGTCTTGGCAGAACAATAAGCTATAATTCATGTGGACTTCCAGAACCTGCTTAATCCCCTCCAAACAGTTTGCAAATTAATGTTTAATGTGACAGAAGGTGGAAATCATCAAACATATGGGAGAAATATCTTTTTAAGAGGATAAAGGCCTTGGGGCCAAAAGAATGATTTCTTCTTCCCCTGCAGCCTATGTCAATGAAGCTTTTCCTGAATTATCCACTGAATGCTTAATTATCTACTGAACTATCCATTGAAGTTGATGTTTCTAAAAAGAGGATAAATTGATGAATCAAAACTTTGAAAAGTATTATGATTATAGATGAAAGGATTGAGTATATTTGAATGCAAAACACCAGTTAATCTGTTGATTAAAGATAAAGATTGAACTATGTTGGAGCGTCCAGTATAATTACTAATAGTGTCCCTCCTTTACAGCAGAAAAATCACATTCAAAATAAATAATGCAATAACATTGATGAACATAAATCTATATTTTTATCTTGGCCTCACCCCTATTTTGGAATACAGGTAGTCCTCAACTTATGACTGGTCACTTAGCAAACACTCAAAGTTACAATGGATTTTCCTTGGGGTAATTATGACTTAGATTTGAAGTTCTGAGCACCACCTCCTTAACCATGGATACGTGCCAACATTGCAGGCATTCAGCAATCAGTCCATATTTATGGCCATTTGTAATGTCCCTGTCAGAGTGTTTATAGCATAACTACTATTGTGAGACAACACAGCATACATAGGCTTTATCTTTTAACAGTGGCTTATATACAAGACTGCTATATACATAAATATAGGTGGTAGGAACATACCAGCCAAGCAATCAGTCTTCTTTACTCTGCATGGAGAACCACAATGAAGACGGAACACAAGGACAGAGAGATATGCCCTTTCATGGCCTCATGCAGCATCTTAAAGTGGTAAAACCCTGTGGGACCCATGTCTTAAAGCAGCAATAACCATGCTGATTCATCTTCATTCCATCAGCCTTACAACAGCTGGTCAGCTATTAAATCTCAATACCTTAAAAATCCCACAGTTATATAACTGCATTTTAAGATGTTTTTTATGAAAACTAGCACATAATGAAACATTGGTTTGTTTAACACCAGTGGCTTTTGCTTAATTTTTTGAGACAACATTAAATTTCTCAGTATGGGAGATTACCTGAACTAAACCCTGTATTTTATTTGGTGCTTGCTGGATAGATTTGGTTTGATTTCCCCCTCCCTCCCCCTATATTCCCCCCTTAGCCCTATTTTCAATACTTCAGATTAGCTAACACTAATTCTAAGGTTAATTGTGGAGATCTTCCAGGTCACATGAAAGACATTAACTATGCAATTATCTAAACTGCATAAGCTAAAGGACTATTTTATCACAATGCTATTATTTATGCACATAAGGAAGATCTCACATTCATTCTTCTCTAATACGATGATGGCAAAATTATTCAATTAAATTGGTGGGTCTGGTAGATAAGACTGGGTTTTGAAGTTTAGTGATCCATTAGGCTATTATATTGGCTAGATCAGATTGAAGAATCCAATCTGCCTTGTAAAGACTAAAGCTGAGAGGGTACATTCCAACTTCTAATCTTGTTTAGAGAGTACAATGGGGAAATAAATCAAAGTCTGCAGTTAATTATAAAATAAAAATGAATCAAGTTTAAAAGGCCCGGTCCCACTGCACTTAGGCCACGGTCCGCTGCATTACTGGATGCAAAAGGATGTAAAACGTTGAAAAAAGTTGCCCATCCATTGTGAAAACGCTATGCACCTGTGTGTACTGCACTGCATACGTGTTTCAACACTCTTCTGCCGAGCATCCATCCACTGCCCCAATTTCATCCACGGCAAGAAGTTTTGAGCTCCTCACAAAACTTTGTCAACGAATAACTTTCTCCCGCCACGGTCTGATGTACATCCGCCGACATATACGGGCAACAAATGTTCTATGCATTACATCGTTAAACGTCCAGCTGTATCCTCCTGCATCTCTTGCCATCCCCTCAATCACATCCGCTAGCTGGTAAAATGGAAAAGAGGGAGGAAACAAAGGTATCACGGAAACGTCTACACAGCGTTAGTAGAAACAGAAAATGACGAAACAAAAAGTTTTGTATCTGGATGTATCTCGTATACTTTAGGATAGTCGCATTATTCTAGAGTAGTAGAAGGCGGAATTTCTTAGGTGTAGGCTGCATAACAGGTGTGCATGTGCTTCCACATCAAGGAGTACTTCTGCAGTGTACCAGTTCCTCTTGCCTGTCTCTCCAAGCTGCCTGCTTCTTCTTGGTGTCCCAATAGAGCTCTGTGCCCTTTCTCAGAGTACTTGTTCTCTCCTCAGGCATTCAGTACCTCATCCCCATTTGCTCCTCCGGAAACGTGTGTATACTGTTTCCTCTCCCTCTCTTGCACTCTTCCTCCCTCTGGGCAGGCTTCAACAGGGCTTTCAGGGGCTTGAGCAGTGCAGGGCCTTCAGCGGCTGAGGAGGCTAGGGGCAGCGCAGCTTCAGGGACTTGAGCAGCAGGGCCTTACAAGCAGCAGGGGCTTTGAGGGTCCTTGGGCTGCGTCCACCACACAGCAATAGCAGCAGCCAGCAGCAGCAGCAGCAAGCAAGGAATTCTAGAGTCAGTGCAGGGGGTGGGATGCTGGTTCTGCCTGTCTTCAACCTTGCCAGGCCTTGAACAAGTAGGCACGGCTTCCTCTTCTTGCCTGACTGATGCAACCATGGTGTTCCTGTACATGTAAATGATGTACAATTGTATGTGCAGCACATCTTTCTCCCTGTATGCTGACTGCGTGGTGCTCATCCTTTTATATCCGCGGAGCTGATGCACATTCATACTCCCTGCATGGCGCAGTGAATGCCCTTTTGCATCCAATATACAATCCGTGACATCCCCTTTGTTTCCTATAGGCATCCGTATGCTCCGCTCCATCCGTATGCATCCGCCCCTTCCGCTATGCCGTCAACTTGAATTCTTCCCCGAACCCCTTCGGGAGGTGTCCTCCACTTTCATCCGCTAGGCTTCCTATGTAACATCTCATTTTAACATCCCTGCTCACATTACAACCCCACGTCTGTTCCTTTCCGTTCTTTTCCGGTTCTGTTTATGCAAAATTTCACCACTTTTGAGCACATACCATAGTGGATTGAGCCACCCGAGATTTGACCTCAGGACTGTGTCCTTTATGCATACGTTTTGCGTCCATCTGCCAGTGGGACCGGGCCTTACTGATTAGTGGATTTAAAAACCATGTTGTTATGTGCACCTTTCCTTAAGGAGTTGTATTTATTCATATATTGCATAATATAAATTTTAATTAAATATAGACAGATTTGTGTGTGGTATGGTTGCAATGATTAGGCTATGTGAGACTCATAATGTTTCAGAATTTATATAGCAATAGCACTTAAGACTTATATACAGCTTCACAGTGCTTTAGAGATCTCTTTAAGCAGTTTCAGTGTCAGCATATTTTCCCCAAAATCTGTGTCTTCATTTTACTGACCTTGGAATGATGGAAGGCTGGGTCAGCCTTGAACCTGGTGAGATTTGAACTGGCAAATTGCAGGCAGCCAACAGCAGAAGTAGCCTGCAGTGATGCATTCTAACCACAGTGCCACCATGGATATATACTGTAATATAAATTGTTATTTAAAGTGTCCCAAGTATTTCTGAAAGATATTTGTGTGTGTTCATGTGCATTCATGTGTTTACACACATCCAGGAGAGCCAGTTTAATATAGGCAATTTAGTATAAATTGTTCCTAGTCCATTGGAGTTGGATGGCTAATAAATTTAAAATAATTATAGTAATGGTTAAAGGCATCAGACTAGAAAGTGGAAGACTGTTGGTTCTATCCTGCCTTAGGCATAAAGCCAGCTGGATGACTTTGGGCCAGTCATTCTCTCTCAGCCCTAGGAAGGAAGCAATGCCAAACTACTAATGAAAATTTCACCAGGAAAACCATAGTGACATTTCTGTATAGTCATTAAAAGATAAGATTAACCCAAAGGCACCCCCAACCCACCAATAAAAACCCCAATAACCCAACCCAATAGCACACCTTTTCAAACATACATGGATGCAAACGTGTACACATTTTTCAAATGTATATGTTTTGTGACCCAAATCCCCTCAATATAACTCCTTTTTATGCAGTTCTTGGACTGAACATGAGAGGTTTGTCTGCCCCGACCATTGCATTTAAAGATGACTTTCTATGAGTCTTTGAGCATGTTTTTGACTCTTCCTACAAATGGGGACAGTTAAACTGTTTTGTTTTTACTCTAAGCAGCTGCCGAAGTGAACAATCTTCTTCCTTCTGACATTTCTTTGTGAGTTGCATTTCCCTAAATTGAAAGAAAGTGTTCTTGATGAGGCCACACCTGCATCATTTATATAAAAATAGCTAATCAGCAGCTGTCTGTTCCAAAGCTGTGCAGAGAAAACCCAAGTTTATCCAACTTATTGGCCTTCCTGTCTCCTGACAAGAGACAAAAAGTTACAGCCTTATGTTTTTAACAGCTGTCTGTCTAGGACAGCCAAAATGACACGGCCAATTATCACTCTTCTCCTACAGCTTCATCTCTTGAATTATCTCAGAAAACAATCATTAAAATAGACAGTAAAAAATAATTATATTTGTACTTGACAATTTAGCATGGGACATTGGGAAAATTATAAGAGTTTCCCCCTTTCTTCTTTTTTTTAATGTCAGGGTATATATATATATACACATACCCTGAGAGGTTTGATTTATAATTTAGAAATTGAATAACATTAAACCTTAGAGAAAATGCTATCCATTCTAAACAGCACAGCCTGATGCTCAAATGGGACAAGTATCTGAGGACATATCTGGCAACTGGGATCAGAATTAGCTTTTAGTATGCTATGCAAAATTTAGATAATGCCATCTTAATATGAAACTATAGAATCTGAATTTGTACATGAAAGACTTGTGGTGGTGTTTTCCTGTTTTGTTTTTTGGATTGATTTGATTTTCATTCTTTTATAAAACAGTTACTCTTGTATCAAATAGTAATCTATCAGTTATTTTTTCAAATCAGCAAAGAAGTATGCCAAGAAATCTAAATTATTTACTTTAGCTATAACGGTATAGAAACTTCTTGAAAAATCTGTTCAAAAATCTATATTTGATGCTTATCAAATATTGTTGAATATTTCTGAGCAGTAAGCAAAAATCCAAAATTAAATACAGAGTGAATATTGCTTATTCCAAATATATTAATGTGTATTTAAGCAGAATAATTTTCAAGTTTAGATATAAAAGATTCTATCCAGATTTTTAACTCTCTTCCTATGCCTTCTGAAACTGGTATGAAAGCTAAAGACCCCTCTTGAAATAATCAAAATGTGGGGTATTATTTTTATATAATCAATGGCAATTCTACAAGAAATATCTAAATACACAATACTTGGATGGCAAAAAAACTATATATGGGTGGGTAGGTGGAGTTGTACAAACTTTCATTCATTTTAATGTAAAGTAATTTGTTTTCAAGAATCCTTTCCAAAGGAATTTAGGTGACAGTGTTCTTATATGTATTTAATTACAAAGTAATCAAACTAACATTTGTGAATTATCTGTCTTTCATGGTATAATAATCTCTGGTATTTTGTAAATAATCCTATATATTGTTTTCTCCCTGGCTGTTATTTGGTACCATAATATTTGGAGTTTCCCTGTTCTGAACCCCAAATTATTAAAGGTTTACATTTAGAAAAAATGCACAATTTCTTAATATACAATGACTTTGACTGTGTCAACCATGTCAAACTGGGAAATATGCTTAGGAGGATGGGAATCCCAGAATGTCTTACTATTCTTATGCAAAATTATATATAGGTCAGGAAGCTACAATTCAGATGGTGAAACAGATGGGCTGAGGTTCAGCAAAAGAATGAGACAAAGCTGTACATTCTCTGCTAAATTATTTAACGTATATGTGAAATACAATATACTATATATTGACATCAGTTGGATTCTAAGAAGATGAGCAAAATTTAAAACAAAAGGGAAAAAATGAATATCGTATGTTATGCTGATGATATTAATCTGATTGTTTAAAATTCAAATGACCTGAAAGCTCCAGTAATGAAAATCAAGAGGCACAGTGAAAATATGGGACTAAGATTAAATTTTAAAAAGACCAAACTAATGACAATAAATATAACAATAGCCTTTGAATTGAAAATGAAGATAATGAGGAACTGGATAGATTCCACCTTTTAGGATCAATGATCAACTGTAAAAAAATCAGCAGTTGAGATTTTCCGATGTTTGCAATCTATAATGATCAGAATCTTGCAGGCAATGGCTTTCTCTGTTGCATTCTAGGGAGACCAAAGTCAACCTTTGAAGAAGTCAAAGAAGAAGCAGTAGGATAGAATAAATATTGATAATTTGAATTTCAACAAGACTAGTATGGATATCATGGATAACCCAACAAAACTAACATATAAAATTATCCAGATTTCTTTATTAGGCCAGGCTCAAACGATCATACTTTTGCATACTTATGCAAAAACTGAGCTCTCTGGAGATGGAATGGGACAACTCGCCAAAGCCAACTTGCCATAGCCAACTTACCACCGTCAACCTGCCATGGCCAATTTGCCATAGCCAAATCACTGCGGGACAATTCAACCTGGCCAAATCACTGCGGGACAATTCAACCTGGCCAACTCACCACAAGACAACTCGCTGTGGGACAATTCAACAATTGAATTTAATTGTTCAAAATAATTTAAAACATTATTTAAATTTTTGTCATTCACATTCATTTTGTCCCTCCTTTGGCATCATGTCTTTAATGATTCTGTTCCACTATTTCTTTGATATTATGTAACTCTTGTCCCTCAGCAAGTTGTCCCACGGTGAGTTGGTTGTGGTAAGTTGGCTGTGGTGAGTTGTCATAGAACCCTCTAGAGAAGGTTCTAATGCTTGGAAAGGTTGAAGAAAAGAGAAGAAAGCAACCAGCAGAGGACCATTACAGCAGCAGCAGACACACTATTGGAAGACCTGCAGGACCAGGATGGAAAAATATCCTGGAGAAAGTTTATCTATGTGGTCACAAAGATGTGATAGCAATTAATGTCAGGTAATCATTCAATAGAAATACATTTGTTTCTCCATTATACAAAGTTGGAAAGAAGTGACACAATGGAAATCACACCACCATATAAATGTTCTTATTATGTCCTTTAATTTGTGGTGAATGTCTTCTCACAAAGGTTCCCCTGCCATCCCACCATTTGCTGAATCCATATATTTTCCTAAAGATTTAAATGTTGGAAAATATTCCCAAGGTTTTTAATCCTCTTTTCTGCTGTTACACAAATTGGAACAATTTCTTTTTCCTCCTTCTCTTGATTTGCTCTCTTGTTTTCTCTTTTTCATATTGGCAGCAGGAGCCATTTGGAAATCTACCGAGAAAGGGTTAATAATACCCACAATGTTTTGCATTCCAATTATATTGGGTTATGTCTAAACAACACCAAAGGTTAATTAACTGAATCATTTTTTCCCAAATTAGTGTACTTTGCTGACCTCTTTTAAAGCAGAGAATTTTAAAAGTTTTAAAAGATAAGCAAATGCCTACAATTTTAGCATTTCTGAAAGTTTTAATCTCCCATTCGGCTGAACACTATTCTTGGTTGACCAGCACGCCATGCCAATAAATAGGTTGATTATGTGCCATCAGCATAAACTTTTACTGACCATGTAGATAAATCTTCTCTAGGATATTCGGTGGCCCATTAGCTCTTCTGGTCTCCCATTGCTATAATTAAATCTATCCACCTTGCTTCTAGCCATCCTCTACTTCTCTTTCCTTTTTTCTGTCCTAGCATTATGAATTTCTCAAGAGATTGAAATAAATATTTATTAGAATCCAACATAGTTAGGTTCACATGACTTGTTAAACCAAAAAAGGAAGCACATTATGGTTTAATGCAATGTTTGGATAGAGACTCAGTTTATACTCTGCTTTGATAATATAAAATTATATAATGTCTTCTATAAATAAAGAAAATGCAATATTAATGAAAAGATATACTAAATGAAATTAAGAAGAGGAGTGGTGTCTGCTTCATTTTGCCTCCTCTTTTCATAAGGTGCTTTATATTGTACAATTATACCATAATATATACCCTTAATATTAACAAGAAGAATACTAATGTCTCTTTTTTTTCATTGTATCTATGTGCCAAGGATATTTTAAGAGCTTCCAGAGTAGAAGAATAAACACATTTTAAAAGGCCAATTTAATCTTGTGAGATTAAAATTGGAGAGACAATTAAAACTAATTCCAGACACAAATATAATCAGTAGTATGCTTGTAATAATGCTCACGGAATTAAGATATCAAATCAACTTATCTAAACTGATTTAAATTGTGGATGCCCTCAAGTGACTTTAAAAGGTCCTTTAAACTGACTTAAAAGTTTAAAAGTCAAGATAGATATAGATACATGTGTTTATATATGAGAAAGAGATAAGAACTGTGCCAATTGCAAGTGCATACATGCATATGGGGTCTACTGGTATATTACATTTTTTTTTTATTTCTTAGGTTTTCTGAGTATAATTTAATTTTTATGAGCACACAATATAAAGCATATTTGAAGAAGGCATATAAACATGAACAAATACATATAATTGTTTCTGTTTGGGATGCTTTGCACTTTGTGGATTTCATATTTATTATATGACACTAACTGGGGTGGGAGGGGAACCTCTTAATTCAAATACTACAAGCATATTCCCTCAGAGATGCTCTTGTTTTCATTATGCTCCAGATACCTGAACAATAGTTCTCAAACGTTTCAATTAACATGCTGTTGTCAAATATAAAATTGGTTGACTAAATCCACTGTATTGAAGAGCTTAAACAAAAAATAGTAATTAGGCTGCATTGTACCCAAAGTGAAGAAATGTTCAAATTTGCAATCAGCTTGGCTCTTTATATAGCCAAGACTTGGCCCTTTTCCTATTCTACTTGCTACTTCTGTTTCGAGAAAAAAATAAAGTTAACTAAATGAAAATCTAGTAGAAGTGGAATGAATAATTGTACACACAGAAATCACTTGGCTGGGGAAAAAGCTGAGTTACAGATATAGAAGACTCAAATTTAAGGTTTTGCTATCAGTGAAAGCATGGCCAGGTGGAAGTCATCTTCCTTCTTTCTTCCTCCTTCCTGTTTCCTCCTCCTTCCGATGAGTCTGAAATTTTACTATATTTCATGAATTTATTGTGCACCCATGAAAGCTCGTATTCCAAATCTGAATTTGTATTGAATGGGGTCCTATATTACATCCTGTATAACCATAACATGATTCAAAGATGCTTAATGCAGAAACTGCATATAATTCTTAAAGACAGGAATCAGGAAAATGTCAACAAAGAAGCCATCTGTACTGTATGAAAAGTACAAAGCAAAGTTTCTGTTACATCTTTTGAAAGGTGGAAGGAAAAGGCACAATCTTTAGACTTCAGAGAGTGTAAGAAGTGGCCACAACTTAATTTTCCAGGGGGAAATCAACTTGTTTGACATAGCTTTATATGCTTTACTAGGTGTTAAATGCTGAGTGGATTTAGGAGGGATATGATAACTTGTGGAAAGTTTTTATATCAAAATATATTTCATGCCTTATACTGTCTCCATTTTCCCATAAAGATTAACAGAATCCATATCAGATTGAGTATTAACATCTCCATTAGATTGACAGTCAAGCTGAAACTAATTCAATCAAGTAAAAATAGAAAATGTGGGAAAATCTTTTACTCAAGCTTTCTCAGACCCCCAAACAAATTAGTCAGACTTAATCCATGCATCAAAGAAGATCTGTAAACACAAAATAGTTCCCTAAAACTGTCTCCCAGTAGAACTGCAAGTTCACAGAATAAATATCATAGATGAACATGTACCTACACATGCCCACGTACCACAAGTGTCACCCTATAATCAGCATGTACACATGTTTTTTTGTACACATTTTAGCATACTTCATAAAATACTCATCTGCTATATCCTCCTGATTAACAATTCCTCGTTATTAATTTTTTTCTTCCATGAAAGCAATTGCCAATCAAATCTTAGATAACATATATACTTTTATGTGATTATGTGTATTTTTGTATATATCTTATCTATATCATATCTTTATATCTAATATCTACTATCTATATCTATATTATATCTATATCATATTATTCTATATCTAATCTATATGATGCAGTTCAGTTTCCTTATCGGGTATTTATCCCAAGTAATTGTATTGTTGCTTTTAAAGTTTGTAGAGACGTTTTGGCAGAATTCTCATCTGCCATCATCAGGTTTCTGCATAGAGTTCATCATAGTGGGTTCAGGCTATCAAGCCGTTTAGTTTTTAAATATGAGGCTAGCCTAATGTTGTGCCAGGATGGTTTTTTCTTCATCCTCATTGGTTGGGAGCTCTTGGTCTGTGTTTATTGGTCTTGGAGATTCGTGTTTGATTGGTGTTTCTGGTTTCTTCTGTCTGTTTTGTGCTTTGATTGGCGCAACAATGTGTATCCTGTATTGAAGGCTTGTCAGTGCAGCTTGGCTTTCGAGTAAAAGGACGGCTATCATCCATTAGGAAGCTAGGTTTCATCTGGGTGACCTGGTTGGGGTGGTGTTTGAGCTGGAGGTATCAGAGGGAGTCTGTTTGTGCTCAGCGTGTTTGCCTGGCTTGTGGTGTGGAGATCTTTCTATTTCAGAGTGCAGGCTTCCAAATGATTGACAAGTCTGGTGGAATCATCTTCTTCTATTCATGCTTTCAGCGTTTTTTTTCAATTCTCTATGGCTTTCTCTGATGATTCTGTGGCTGGGGTTTTTATAGTGGCTAGGGTTTTGGTGCCATTGAAGTTGATGTATGTGACCTGTGGTTTTCATGTCGTTGGACTAGGTGAGGAGGTGTGTTCCAGCTTTTTTACTGCATTTTTAGTGTTCATCCAGGCGGGGTAGTTATTCTTTCTATTGGTCTATCCAGTGTATGTGGCCGGGCATGATGCACAGGGAATTGAATATATGCCTTGGTTTTTCCAGGTCAATTTATCTTTGGGGTTTCTAAGGATGGCTACTATTTTTTTTGTCTGTTTTGAGCAGTGTTGATGTGATGCCTGTGTAGTATCTTACTGATTTTGTCTGTAGTACCTCTTATGTAGGCAGGACAGCTGTTCCATAGTCTGTTTATCTCTTCTAGGTCTCTATTATGTTTTAGTTTGTTTTTGTGGATCAATGGCTGGTGATTTTGTTTTTCTGGAAGCCATTGGCTGTCAGTACTTTAGTCAGGGTGCATAGTTCAGTCTTTATATGTGTCTTTGTCTGCCAGGCGTTTGGTTCTGGTGATTAGTGTTTTGGCCACGGAATTTATCTGTGCTGGGTGGTGGTGGGATGGGCGTTTGAGTAGCGGATGGTGTGTGTTTTCTTCTGGTATACAGGGTGTGTCCTAGGTGTGCCATCTGTTCTTTTGTAGATTTAGTACATCTAGGAAATGGTAGTTGTTTGTTTATTTCTGTTTCCATGGTGAACTTGACTTTGGGTTGTGTGCTATTTTAGGAGTGTTAGGAAATTGTTTAAGTATTCTTTTCCGATGGGCGCCAAATCACAAATGTGTCATCAATGTATCTTAGCCATAGTTTTGGGTTTATGGGTGGGATTAGCCAGGGCTCTGGATTCGAATTCTTCCATGAACAGGTTTGCAATGACGGGTGACAGTGGTGACTCCATAGGGCTCCTTCAATTTGCTTGTATCTTTGTCCTTTGTATATGAAATATGTGTTGGTTAAGCAGTATTCTGTTTGTTCCATGAGGTGCTTAGCTGGTTGGTATTTATTTTTGATGATTTCAAGAGCTTCTTTTATTGGGACTTGAGTAATAGTGAAACCACGTCGAAACTTACAAGGAGATATTCGTCTGTTCCGGATGTGTAGATCTTTGATCATTTTAAAGAAGTGTGTATGAGTTTTGTACATATGAAGCTGTGATTTTCAGCATGGGCTGTAATTGTTTTGCGTAAGTGTTTAGCTAGGTTTGGTAGTGGTGCTCCTTTGGGCTGACTTATGGGTCTGAGAGGTATGCCTTCTTTGTGTATTTTTGGGAGGCCGTATAATTTGGGGCATCTCGAAGATTTTTCTCTTGGTGATGTCGTCTGTTGGATTTCTTTGCTTATGTGGCTGGTTTAATAATTTTCTTCTTGGTTAACTTCTCCAGATATGTGTTGGTCTGGATTGTGTTTATAGGTTTGATGTGGTGTCTTGGAGTAGGTCTGTCAATTTTGTTTCGTAGTCTTTTCTGTCCATTACTACTGTGGCATTCCTTTATTCTGTGGGAGTATGATTATGCTATTATCATTTTTCAGGGTTTTGTTAGTGCTTTGAAATTCAATCTTTGTGCAAGTTGCTTTGGGTGGTCTTATTCTGTCAGCTTCATCTGTAATTTATTTGGTTAGGTGCTGCATTCCTACTCGCACTATGTAATGGATTTCTTGGGGATTTTTTGGGGTGCTATAGCAATAAATTGAATCCTTTGGTTAGGACATCTGTTTCTGTTTTGGTGAGTTCTCTGTTGGAACATTATATACTAATTTGTTTCAGGGTGGTGTTCTGAGTTGTTGGGGGCTTTCTTGTCAAGTTCTAATTTGATTAGTTTTCTTCAAGAGTTTTCATTTTGTAAGTGGTTTCAGTTTCAGCTCTCTAAGTTGTAAGTTGTTTTATCTTATCCCTCTACTTTGGGATCGAACTCACTAACATAAGCCTCTGAATGGCAGATGTAGATTCTGCCGAAACAATGCTACAATTTAAAAACACAACTACAATTATGTGGGATAATACCCGAAGGAAGCTGAACATGCCTTATATTTTAAGTTTTCGCGGGTACATTACATGTGTGCTGTTCAGCTTCCTTCAAGTATTATCCCACGTCATTGTAGTCTTTTATAGTTGTAGCAATGTTTGCAGCAAAATCTCATTTGCCATCATCAGGCTTTCTGATATATGAGTTTGTATGTTGGTCAGGCTATCACAGCCATTAGTTTTTAAATTTTGAGGCTAGCCTACTGCTGTCCCAGGATGGGTTTTTTTTACATCATGATTGGTTGGGAGTCTTTGGTCTGTGTTTATTGTTATTGGAGTTTGTTTGATGGTGTTTCTGGTTTCTTCTGTCTGTTTTGTGGCTTTGATTGGCTAGCAACACTGTGTTCCTGTATTGGAGACTTTCAGTGCACGCTTGGCTTCATGTGAAAGGACGGCTATTATCTATTAGGAAGCTCGGTTCATCTGGATGCCTGTTGGGGTGTGTTTGAGCTGGAGTATCAGAGGGAGTCTGTTTGTGCCCAGGTGTTGCCTGGCTTGTGGTGTGGAAGATCTTTCTATTTCAGAGTGCAAGCTTCCAAATGGTTGACAGTCTGGAAGAATCACCTCTTCTATTCATGCTTTCAGGTCTTTTTTCAATCTCTATGGCTTCTCTGATGATTCTGTGGCGGGGTTTTCTATAGTGGCTACAGGGTTTTTAGTGCCATTGAAGTTGATGTTGTGACCTGTGCGCTTTCATGTGTTGGACTAGTGAGGAGGTGCGTTTCCAGCTTTTTTACTGTGTTTTGGGTTCATATCCAGGCGGGGTACTTATTCTTCTATTGGTCTGTCCGATGTATGTGGCTGAGCATGATGCCCAGGGAACTTTGTATATGCTTGGTTTCCAGGTCAATTTTGTCTTTGGGTTTTTGAAGGATGGCTACTATTTTTTTGTCTGTTTTGAAGGCAGTCTTGATGTAGATGCCTGTGTAGTATCTTACTGATTTTGTCTGTAGTACCTTCTTATTGTAGGGCAGGACAGCTGTTCCATAGGTTGTTTGATCTCTAGGTCTCTATTTATGTCTTAGTGTGTTTTTGTGGATCAAGCTAGAGATTTTGTTTTTGTGGAAGCTGTTGGCTGTCAGTATTTTAGTCAGGGTCGCATAGTTCAGTCTTTATATGTGTCTTGTCTGCCAGGTGTTTTGGTTCTGGTGATTAGTGTTTTGGCCACGCGAATTTATCTGTGCTGGGTGGTGGTGGGATTGGGTGTTGAGAGTAGACGTTGGTGTGTGTTTTCTCCTGGTATCACGGTGTGTCTAGTGTACCATCTGTTCTTTGTAGATTAGATACATCTAGGAATGTGTAGTTGTGTTTGTTTATTTCCATTTCCATGCTGAGACTTGACTTTGGGGTGTGTCTATTTTGGAGTGTTTAGGAAATCTGTTGTTAGGTATTCTTTTTCATGGGGGCCAAATCACAAATGTGTCATGGATGTGTCTTTCGCCATAGTTTTGGGTTTGTGGGTGGCATTAGCCGGGCTCTGGACACCTCCTCACTAGTTCAACACATGAAAACCACAGTGTCACAACTCAACTTCAATGGCACATCCAAACCCTAGCCACTATAGAAAACCACCAGCCACCAGAATCATCAGAGGAAGGCCATAGATGATTGAAAAAAGACCTGAAAGTATGAATAGAAGAGATGATTCCACCAGACTGTCAATCATTTGGAAGCCTGCACATCTGAAATAGAAAGATCTCCACACCACAAACCAGCCAAACACTGGCGCAAACGGACTCCGTCTGATACCTCCAGCTCAAACACACCCTAACAGGCACCGGATGAACGCTGAGCTCCCTAAATAGAAATAAATAGTCCGTCCTTTCAGCCGAGAGCCAAGCTGCACTGAAAGCCTCTAATACAGGAACACAGTGTTGCCAGCCAATCAAAAGCCAAAACAGACAGAAGAGACCAGAAACACTAATCAACAAACTCCAAGTCCAATAAACACAGACCAAGACTGCCAACCAATCAGGATGTAAAAAAGAACATCCTGGGACAAAGGTCAATAGGCTAGCCTCAAATTTAAAACTAACGGCTGTGATAGCCTGACCAACATACGAACTCATAAGAAGCCTGATGATGGCAGATGAGATTCTGCTGAAACTTGCTACAACTTTAAAAGCACTACAATGACGTGGTATAATACCCGAAGGAAGCTGAACAGCACACACAACACAAACGACACCACATATATATGTTCTGAGGTTTTTCGCAGGTATTTGTGTGTGGATCTTTGGTTATTTGGGTTTTCTCCTGTGGTAAAATGTGGAAGTATCTAGGCGAACATTTGTGATGAAGTCTCATCATCTGCAGGCTTGTTTCTTCGGCTCTGTGCTTCTCAGAGATATCTGAGTTTTTCAGCTGCTTCTTCCTTTTAACTGCTAGTGGGGGTGTGACTTGATTGAGTGGGGGCTTGGCTGTGTTCTGATTGGTTGGGGGTGTGTTCTCATTGGTTGTGGTTTGGCTGTGTTCTGGTTGGTAGGGGGGTTGGCTGTGGTCTGATTGGCTGGGAGGGTGTTCTGTTCAGGTAGGGGCTTGGTTGTGCTCAAGTTAGTCTTAGTTCCTCGGGGATTTATATCCCTCGCTATATAGACAGACACATACAAACACACATATAATCTATCAAATACTCTGTTCCAGTGATTATAGTCCATAATTATATAGTCCATAGTTGATGAGACTTTTCAGTGAATTCATTACATTTCTTCGTTTGGGACTTTTAACTTTTTCTATGGTTTCCATTTTTCTTAAGTTTAAGGATTGTTTTATTTAGCTCTCTCTCTCTTTCTCTTTCTCTCTTTCTCTCTCTCTCTCTCTCTCTGTGTGAATACTCTGTATTTTGTGTTAACATATTCTGAATATTTAAAAAAGAAATATCTTGAAAATCAAACATACTCCAAACACATTAATGAAGCCACTGCTATTTGGTGGCAAACCAGATAAAAGTCAGGAGACGGATCAGCAGAAAAGGCAGCAAATGTTATTCTAATTTAGTTTTCTGCTGATCCAAGATACCTTACCACACTTAATTGAAGTGTGGTAAGAGACCACAGAATTTCATCAAAATACTTTACCAGCCATGCTGTCTGTCAAATGTCTGAGAAGATAAGTCTGCTGACACTTAAACAAGAAATGGGGAAAGGGAGTAGTCCATGCAGTAAGCATGTTTGAAGTGTTGAAAGAGATGCAAAGAAGGAAAGTCATAATATAGTGTTATTACTATTTTGTCCTATTTTGCTGCTCAAAAATTCTTTTCTTCCACACCTGCTATAACAAATAGGGATTCCATTTAGTCCCACAGCAGGAGGAAATGTGAACTTACAAAGGAATCAATGGAGTCTTAACTAGAGGTTGACTCCTTGCCTTGGAATAGAGTGTAAAAGTTTCTCCTTTTTGCCTTTGATGCAAATCACTATGCTATGAAAGAAATGGGATTTTTTTCTACTTTTACTACTGCTAAACCCAACAGAGCTATTTGCTAAATTTACAAAAGACTATTTTTTCTAACAACATTGTATATAAGCTCCCACTTGAGATTTTAGGAATTAATGCACTTGTCTACATGAAAAAACAGACTTTGCTTGATTTTACTGGCAGGGGTATATTTACAGTATTAAGTAGTAAAAGCATCATACCATATGCATATTTGCACAGAAGTAAGTCCTTTGTGTTCAGTAGAATTTCTTCTTCAGTTGATCCATAAAGATTATAGCTTCAGGGAAAATGAACCATCATGATGTTCAACAGCAAGAGAAAACTGGCAATAAAAAGACAAAAAACAAAAATGAGGCTCTTAATCTCCATTGCTCTTTGAATTATTTTGAAAGAATTGTGTTTCTTCCCACCTTTACCCATGTAAAAAGTTATTGGGGATATTAAAAATCTAAAAAGATACAGAAATAAAATGAATATCTTTTTAAGAAAAAGAATGAAGAGAAGGAAATGATGATTTTATTCTTTCTTGAATGGGGAAGAAAGCAGAGCAAGAACAGATTTCTTTCAAACAGATTCTTATTGTAGAATATATAACATTTTCCAGACAATAGTGAGTGTGAGGGGAGAGGAGGGGGACATTTCAAAAAATAATGAGTGGGATCAGATTGAACATCTGACAACTCTTTTCCCATATAAGGCTGTAATCTGCACTGAATGATCTTTAGCATTATTCTGCTAGTTTGTGAAATTTTACAATAGTTTGTATGCTCTATTGAGTTTCGTTTTTTTTAGAATTGGATACAGATTGATCTCTTCAAATCTGTTGGCCACCTTATCATTCTCCAGATTTCCTAGACTTACTGATTCTTCTCTTGCTGCTTGCCACAATTCTATGGGTATTCCATCAGTTCCTGTAATCCTCCAACTTGATAATTACCAGCATCTTCCTCTGACCATCTTCTAGAACTAGAACTTCTTGTAAATAGACACTATTATTTAAGATATCTTGGACATTCATATCTTTACTTTATAGTGTTTCATTACATATCATCCATCTGAGCTTGATCTCCTTGGTTACTATCTACTGATGTCTTTTAGCACACCAATTTGAAG
This sequence comes from Laticauda laticaudata, assembly GCA_004320025.1. Lineage (NCBI taxonomy): Eukaryota > Metazoa > Chordata > Lepidosauria > Squamata > Elapidae > Laticauda > Laticauda laticaudata. The sequence goes on from BHFT01031970.1 coordinate 23,764, forward strand.
TTGGGATCTCCTTTTGAGTGCAGATAATTTTTGAAAGACTTTCCTTGTTTCTCCTTTTCTATTTCCATCTTCAATGTTTTGTTGTAATATTGCTCCTTTTCTCTTATAGTAGCTGTTGAGGTAATTCCCCGTTAGGAGAATGAGTGCATACAGGGAGACATAATTGAGAGTAGTGTATGAATAATACACATACAGCAGACAGATACACTGTATAGTAAATGTAGGTTTTTACTTTCAATAAAGGTTTAAGCAAAGTTCAAAATAGGCAGTCCAAAAGGTTAATCAGTCAGTTTTTCAATCCAGGGATATTCCAGTAACAAAGTCCAGTGTCAAAAACAGTTAAGTATCAGA
>BHFT01031972.1:0-22732 GCA_004320025.1 Laticauda laticaudata
GGCAAATCCCTATAAAAAGGCTGCCGCGGCTTGAGCCAATGTTCCGTTTTCCCACTGCTGTATATAATAAAGACTTAATTAGAAAGGAACATTTATACAGAAACATAAGAAATTCCATGAAAAGTCCTATGAGGAAACTCATATTGAACAACAGACACTGAGCAATTCAATTTCTGACACTGCCTGATGCTATTTAGACAACCAATAAACCCACATAATCCAACAGCATTCATTTGTTTAAAGCTTATAGATCACTTCAGAATCAAACTCTCCAAGGGAGCTTCCAATGTATAAAAGCAGTAATGTACTGAAACGTGATAAAGGTGAGAAGTAACAATACTACTGGCAAACAATCATACAAATAATAATAAAAGCATGTCAAGCTTTTTTGAATACTGTCACTTACTGTCACTTACTGTGACAGTAAGTTGTGTTGTGTTCATTAAAAGCTTGCACAAACCACATGAAAAACAGTTGTACTAGTTTCAATATATATTCCAACTCAGCAACCACCATCACAATGAATGCAGACTTGGGATTCAAAACATATAGTCCCCGGTATGAAAAAAAAAATGGTCAAATTGAAGTGGGAAAATTGGAGTTCTAAAATATGCTTTTAATTTTCCACTTCTTAATTTATGTTTGTAGGTTTCTACTAATCCTTGATGGCGGAGTGGTTAGAGTGCAGTACTGTAAGCTACTCCTACTGCAATTTAGCAGGTCGAATCCCACCAGGCTCAAGATTGACTCAGCCTTCCATCCTTCCTAGGTGGGTAAAATGAAGACCCAAACTACTGGAGGCAATATGCTGACTCTGTAAACTGCTTTGAGAGGGCTGTAAAGCACTATAATGTGGTATATAAGTCTAAGTGCTATTGCTATTGCTATTATCAAAAAAATAGTCCTATTATGAGAAGAACAATTTATAGAGGGAAAAAAGACATAACAAAAATTTAAGAGACAGAATTTGTTTTCATCCTCTTAAGCAATTCTCATTGATAAGAATGAATACTAATCTTTTCACAGCACCGAGGGCCTCCTTATCTGAGAATTAGTGCACAGATATAAAAAAGTGACTTGGAAAGAAAATAAACCTCTGTTACTAAGCTATTTTCTCAGCTTTCTGGCATTCATGAATTAAGACTGACTAATAATCGCCTGTTTTTTCTCCTTTCCTCCCACTCCTGCACCCTGGATTCCAACTGGAACAGTTTATTAACCTAAAACAAAAGTTACATTAGCAGGATGGGGGAACATAGTAAAGACTTATATTACAACCATGGCATTTTCACTCTGTAAATGCAAAGACTGTCTCATTACAACCATGTAATCCATACTCTTGAATATGTGAAAAATTATGTGAAAAATTATGTGAAAAATTAAATTCACCCCATTGAAATTTTTTACTTTTTATTCTATTTCAATACAGAGGTATTTGATCTTCATTTCAACAATATCAGTAGATAAAGGATATGCTAGGAAGAAACCTCTGCTGTCCAAAAAAAGAATTAGGGCAAGGCTATAGTTTACCCATGAACACCTACCTAGGCACAGCCCAGCTAGAATGTCCTTTCAGAGAAACTGAATCTTTCAATGACTGTTAATCCAATGATTACTTTTGCTCACCAGGTAGTTAACAAAAATTTACGGGGAAAGATTACTGCTTGCCAAAAGAGAAAATGATTCCCCATCCAACCGGGAGCATACAACTAAAGTCTTCAGATTAGCCAGATAAAGGCCCACTCAGCTAAATATAATTCATCTGTTGGCCAACACATTTGAGAAAGACTGTTTCTTTCTAAACCACAAATCTGGAGAACAGAACACCAGCAATCCTGACTGCAAAATGTTCAAGGTTTTAAAGGCAGCAACCTGAACTTTGATTTGGAAATAGAACAGTGAAGCCGTGGTAATAATGGAATCAACTGTCTTATCATAGCATTCTGGAAACGCTGAAATTTCCAGGCGGTTTTCCAAAGACCTTATAGAAGCATTTCCGAACACCTTGCCAAAAAGCAAGGCTCTTGCAGTCAAAAGAGAAATCCTATTATATACTCTTTCCAACATGCAAGAGTTCTGCAGAGGGTGGGTAGGGGGAGGCATACAACTTTATCAGTTTGTAATAAATATTCCAAATGCTTCAAAAATAATAATAAAAATAAGATCTTTTCCATCTTGAGAAATTTGGAACATTTAATAACCATCTGAAATAATATCTTTTCATTATAAAATCCATCTACATTTAAAAAAGGGAAGGCATGGTATCTGGTTTCGAACAAATACCTGCCTACACACCTTGTTTCCTCTACACCACTAGGAAAAAGCATGATGGTGCTAAATAAATACAGAGAAGCAAATAAATGTATTTCTTCACTCAATAAATGAAAATCATAGTGATCATAATAATTAGCAATCCATTTGAATTAAAGTGCACAAATCTGAAATGTATTTTCTGATCCAAATCCTAAAAACTATACAACTAGCAAGGCTTGCAGTTGGATTCCTACCAAATGTTAAACCATGGCAAGGTCACAAAATATTGTCATGCAAACACCTTGTTAATGTTACAACCATTGCAGGCACATCCATCAAATGAGACAATTTAGGACTTGTGTGCCAATTCTATTGGACTATTCCAATTTAAAGGTTTATGGACCATAGCTAATGCAGCCAAACTTTTTTTTATGTGTTCAACACTTGCACATCCAAGAATGGCTTTAGAAGTTCATTGGTAACTGTGTGGTAGAAGTGTTACATAGATGGACCTTACTATGCCAATAAGTAATTATGCATGTGATCTTTCAGGATAGTTCCATGTGGTTCATATTGCAGTAGTCTGTATATGTGACTAGAGTGCAAGAAGGCACTCCATCCAGGAAAAGGCACAATTTGCACACTAGATGAATTTGAGCAAAGGTTCACCTGGACTTTGAGTAGCAGGTATGAGTGAAGGAAAACCAGCTGTGAACCAAAATAGAAAATCTATTGCACCATGAATACCCAACTATACACAAGGTTGAGTTTCAAACTGTTCCTCCTTGTCCAGACTCCAATATCCTCAAGGCACTCAAACACAATTTGACAGTTGATTGATTGACCAGGTTAAGATGTGGAGTTAGACAGCATCAGCATACTATATCTAATTCCATGCCAATGAATGAACTCATCCAGTTTAATATAGATTTTTTTAAAACAAGGGGAACGAGAGCATCCAGTCCTGTGATAGCCCACAAACCATGGACTATGGATTCAATATGTCCCCTCTTATCAATATCAGTTAGAACCAGCCATAGAGAAAGGAAGAAAACACTGCAACTCCCAGTCTCAATTCCCATAGTTGATTGGAATGGGGAAGAAAGGCTTCAGCTTAAGCTCAACCAAACAAGTCAAAATGATTATGGGTTTCAGGATTCCCTAATTCTGTGGATTCTCTATCTGTGATAGTGTTATACTCAGACAGAATAGTACATCATTAAGGAGTATTCTTTTCTCTAGGCTGAAACAGCAGATGGCAGCCATGACCATAAATCCATATTGTGCCCATTTCTAGGTTGGGGAAATCCTGCTTATGATCACTAATACCTATATGGTCATCTATATGGAGTATTTCAACATTCCCTTCCTTAGCCTTCTCCCACCATCATATTTGACTCCTTATTTTTGCCCCATTAAACAAGGATAAAAAATAACTGTTTTAAGTTCTGATATTGTACCAGTTAAGCTTGGATAAGAAATAATTAAATGTGAATATAATTACTTTAAAATATTTGTAAAGGTGTTATATGCTATAGATAGGAAAGCACTTTTGGAATGTTTTTCTGCAGAAAGTAACATCCCAATAAAAGATTCAGTTTAAAAGATTCTGATTAGTAAAAAAAATTCAAGCAATATAAGCCCCTTGACAATACTTGAAAAGCACTGGTCATTAAATAAAGTCTTTATGGCCAACTAAGAAGTAAAAATTTTGTATGTTCAGGGAGATGAAATACTGTACATCTTAACTCTATATAATCCATCCTAGAACATATAACAGCCTCCCCCCACTTCTGAAGCCTTGGGAATGGTCAGAAATACAATCAATTATAATGTTTAGATTTTCATATTTGAAAATAAACAACAGCTACCTCTACTTGGAAATATAGGCTATAATTCCAATAAATTTGGAGGCTGGGGAAAGGAAGATCCCCTCAGCAAAATGAATCTGAATTATCTCATGTATATTGCCTCATAAACAGCAGATGTTTATGTGTGAACCATAAATAGGATGTTTAAATACAAGATGAACAACAAAATCTTCAAAAGTTAATCAAAATTGAATCAGGTTAATCCTACACAAATCAAACACTAAATGAAGTGAAGAATCCAAATCAGCATTGAAGCCTCCACCATTTACTAACACTTCTGTATGTACAATATATTCCCTGCAATACATTTCTATCAGCTGAATGTAAATTAAAATTTGCCATTTCAAATCACTTGTCTGAAAAGTATATGACATCTTCGTTCATACACTTTCAATCCGAAAACCTTGAAGCTTCTAAAATGGATCAAACACCCCATTTACAAGCTGTCTATATTAATAATCTTTGTTGAAGTTGGAGGAACCAACATTAATATCCGAGCAATGCAGCCAGCAGCTATTTATCATTTTGCAGTTCTGTACTTTTAAAGAATCCATTGTTTGAAATTATGCAGTTCATCAAATCTTCCCCATGGATAATTATTAAAACTGATTTTCATGTTTCAAAAATGTTGAATTAAAGCAAAGTGTTTTAGTGATACTTACTTTATAAATATATATATATATGTATTTGTTTTTTTAAGCTTTCGACTACATGTGTGCTGTTCAGCTTCCTTCGGGTATTATCCCACGTAAAAGCACTACAATGACGTGGGATAATACCGAAGGAAGCTGACAAAAGCATATATATATATATATATATATATATAATCGATCTTTTTCCCCAAAATATAAATTAGTCTTTATTCCAAAGTATATATCCAGGAAGGTGAACCTATGGCATGTGTGCCAGAAGTAGCACACAGAGCCACTTCTGCCAGCACACAAGGTCGCCTGGAAGAGCCCCACTGCGCATGCACATACACCTCCCACCAGCCGATTGTCAGGTATCTGCCGTGCATGTGCAGGGGAGACATGTGCATGCATGCACAGGGGCATGTGGCATGCAGGGGTTGCGTGTGCATGTGCAGAGGTACACACACGGGGGGGTCACATGAGTAGAGGTGGGGGAAATCATGCACGCATTGCATCATGGATGCAGGCATGTGAGTGTGCATACAAGTGCACACTTTTGGTACACAACATGGAAAAAGTTCACCATCACTGGCATATATTATTGAACTGCTTCCATAGTCATGCTGGACATGAAATTACTAACATCATTTACTAACCTGGAGAAGGATGATGATAATGATGATGATAAGAACAACCCAGGTCCTTGGGAAGGAATCGATAGTGGATAAAAATGCCAAATTCAATTTAAACATCTGGCTGAGTGTATAACCAACCACAATAATAGTTTTGAAATAATAGAATTGAAATAATTCAATTCCAGCGGATAGCAAATCAGCACCAATTCTACAAAATCCTTGAAAATAAGAAAGAACTGACCACAAATAATAAAAAGTCTTTCAAGGAATAGACCTCAATATTCTAGAAAAGTTTAAAATATTACCTAAACAATGTATTTGATCATGAAGTCATAACACTTGGGGTATAAAAATTAAAAGAAGGGTTCATAAATGTAGAAATGTAACTGAGTAAAACATTTGGCCACAAAAAAATAAGAAACTAGAATTCATAACTTTACATAAGTTGCATAAATTCTCAAAACATACTAATATGGCTAATATAAAATGCAACCTACTATATTTAAAATATTGACTAACGGTTTAGCAAAGAAGAAAATGGTGATTTTTTTCAGCTCCTTCATACTACATTGTTCTTTGATGAAAACTGAATTTCATGGCCAGAACAAGAGGTTCTTTGTAGCTCAAAAACATATTTAGGCTTGTCTCTTTTCCAGAGAAAACAGGGCAGTTTCTTGTTTCTAATCTTATCTCTTACTGAGTAAATAGACTGTCACCTTCTTCACTGCACTGCCAGCTTTGGATCCTGATCAATTGGTCAGAAGATAGGAATAGATACATCAATCTTTACAAATGAACCTCAGAAGGAAACAATGTGAATTCTTCTTTCTTTTCCCGTGAAAAATCACAGCATATCTTAAAGATTATTTTACTCTTAATTATAATTACCTTAGGTAGAAAGGCAGAAATCACATTATTAAGGATAAAACTTTCAGAATAAGAATTGTCCTGAACTAATTGTCCTAAAATTGTTTTGAAAATAAACCAATTCTTTGGAAATGAAAAAGAAGATGATTTCACGAGGAAAAAAACCAGGAGGCACCCTTTCTAAAGATTGGGTACAAATGTATGCATTAGTGACAACTTAACCGCTTAGCCACAATAAATGTATCAGTCTTTAATTCTGAGGGCAAAAAATTATAATCATATGAAATCTATGTGTGCGTGCACGCATATATATATAAATTGCATACAGATGCAAAAATTGGCAAGTGACATTATTTCCTCTTTCCGTAAGTTTTAATTTTTAATTGCTCATTCTTGTTTCTCAAGGTCACAACAGAAATATTTAGCAGTAACCTTCAATTTTTTTGTATTTTTTGTGTGTTTTGGGATCTACTGAGCATGTTGACACCTTCTCTATCTCCCAAAGGCCATCTGTTGATTTACAGTTGCCCAGGATTCTGCAGCTATTCTGCTTTGAGAATAATAAGGGATGGATTTTAAAATAAAATGGCCAGCATCATACTGCCTTGTGCATTTGTATCCATTGCTGGCATTTCTGCATATGAAAGATTACTTTAGTTCTGGCAGCACTTTCTCAAAAAAGACATATTACTGTAAAAGAAGGAAGGTATGGAAAACAAAACAAGCAAGAGTGTGAAAAATGTTCTCAGGACAGAAAAGTACAGCAGCGTAGTTTTTCATCTTGAGAATTAAGCTGAATGCTTGGCACAAGTAAACTGCATGGGACTTTTTTCCCACGAGGAGGAGGAGGGGGGAGGGGAGGAGGAGGAGGAAGAGAAGAAAGGTGGACCTTTGGCAGTCAGATTTCAGACCAGGGCAAAGAATGGCAACTGCTTGATTCCACTTGTGGATGAACTATGGAGAGAGTAAGTTTAGGGGAATGTCCTCCTTAATGCCACAGGAGCTTTTGGCGCAGGTAGTCCTTGACTTAAACCTGAATTACTTGCCTTAAGTAGTTGTGATTGTAAATTGAGGCAGCCACATGACCAGAAATAATTTTATGGCCTTTTTTATGAAGGTTGTTAAGTGAACACTATGATCATTAAGTGAAGCCATTCATTTGAATGGGTGCTGCAACTGAATTCAGTGCTGGATGCCAGAAACTAGCAAAAAAAAAAAAAAANCAAAAAAAAAAAAAAAGCCCATAGCGAATTGTGGTCATGTGACTGTAGAATACTGTGTGACCACCGAAAATGCAGTGGTGTCATGGGGGAGGAGCTAACCATTTATGACCGTTGGGGGTGCTTTACAGGCCTTCCATAATTCCTTCACACCTATTCACATTATAAACTTGTTTGAACATATTTGAACTGAATGTATGAACAGCACTGCCCTGTGAGATTAATCACTCTCTTTAAAAAAGATAAAACAATATAATTCAGTTTATCTATGTCTTCTGCAGGACAAAGTGAAAGCATAGAAAAAACTTCTAGTAATTTTAAACAGGTTAAATGCTCAGGTAGTGACTCTTGTCAGAAAATGATACCAATATTTATCTAGAAAGAAAAAAAAGACTAACAAACAAAATGAAAAAGAGCCTTCAAGTTTTAAATTTTGAGATCACTCAGTTAGGGAAGTTGTTAAGAAAAAAGTGACAGATGGAAAAAGAGGAAGTTCAAACTTAAGGCCAGCTATTTCAGCCATAATGCCTGAAGTTCAAGTAAGTCCCATGCTGGAGATTGTAGACAAAACACATGAGTCGACAGTAGACAATGTTGTCAGCACTAGCACTGAGAAACAAAGAATGTCTTGCGTTCCTGTTTTCATTTAAGTAGTACAGAATATATTCACAGACACTCAGGATTGTGTGAATAACATGCAATGTTCTATATGTTAAAACGCAATAAAGATAGGTTAAAAAAACCTGGAATAAATGAGAAGAGCTTTTTTTAAGTACAATACAGTTCCTATTTCAGAAAGAGTTTTCGGAATGAAAAGATGCTTTTTGACAGGATCCATTTAGCTAATACACATATTAATTATTTGAGATATAACAATTAAAAAAGTAAATATTCCTACAACTCCAAGTCAATTCAGATTCATCTGCTTAAGTTTTTTGGTAGCAATATGGAAGATATTTGCTGCTGATTTCTTGTGGAACTTTTTTTAAAAAAATTCTCACTAGAATATAGTCCTGGAATTACCAGGAAGTATTAACTGGACTTGCTCCCTTCTGAGCCCAGACAAGGTTGGTTACATGTTAGCATCTGCTGGGACAGGAGGTAATGTACCTAAAAGCATGTTATACAGAAGATAACAGTACCTGCTATGTTTCTGAACATAACTTTGATAAACAAAGGAGATGAAATCAAATCAATCACCATTTGCCAAGAGATCCCAATTATTACTTTTCAAGTAGAATAGGAATCATATAGGGTAATTTATGCAATGGAAGAATGAAGACTTATCAAAAGAGATTGCAGGCAAAACACAGCAAATCCCCTTCTCTTTAATTGCCAAGGCTGTATGCACATGATAACAGGCCTGAATAGATATGCAGCTGGTGTGTGTCTTGTGAAAAAGGAGTTGTTGTATTTTGTCTTGGTTATGGGAAAAGCAGCCTTCCAGCTGTATAAATGGTACTTGGCTGTTCTCCATATAAATATTTCCACCTGGCCTCAATGGAGTAGGGAAACAGTTGGGGGCTATGGAAATGATGTAATTCCCAAAGCAGAGGCAGAGTTAAAGGCAGACAGTCCATCAATCAGAGCTCAGCAAGCCCTTGCACAAGATCTCTCAAATTACCACTTCACACCAAGAACCTGCTGAAAACATCCCCTTTTAACATCTGCTAATCAGATTGCTTCTCAGAAACCTGCTACAATTATACCTGTTATTGCGAAAGCAATGTGGAAAGTGGGATGAGGGAGGGGGTGTTGCATGTCTACAGCTGGGCATTTAGTAAAACAGATGGACTGTATCTGAAGCAAGGGCTCTCTTTGAAGTCCAATTCTTAACCATGAGAATGAGACCTAAATGAAGCTGGCTGAAATGATGGCCTTGAACTAATCATCAATAGCTCATATGATACAGTCAACAGAAATGCAAGTGGTGCAATAGTTAAGATGTTGGACTAGAGACCAAGGGAGAGTTGAAGCCTGAGGCATGAAATCTGGTTGTTGATTTTGGCCAGTTGCTTTCTCTTGTCAGCACTGCTTGTCTCACAGGTTGGTTGCTGTGGGGAAAACAGGAAGAAGTATGTTGCCACCTTGAGTTGAATGTGAAAAAATGGGCAGGATAAAAATCTTAAAAAAAAAAAAGTAAAGTCTAGGTCATAGATGTCAAACTCACCACATCACTTTGCCGTCATGTGACGTGTCACAACATTTTCCCCATTCGTGGACCTGGGGTAGGCATGGCCTCCATGTGACACATCTGGCCCACGGGCTGCCAGTTTGACATCCCTGGTTTAGGTAGTAGAATTTGGAGAGACCCAGTCAGAGTAATAGCTCCTCTATTTGCAGCAGGTTTACAAAAATGAAAACACCCAGATGTGAAGAATATAAATGTCTTCAAGGATTCCTACTTCATATAAATATTTGCATGATGTGATTCAAGATATTTGATATAGACTACAATCTAGAGTAGAGGGTTTTTTCCCTCTGGTTAACAGTATAAGACTCTCACAAAATCAAAACCACACAGAGGTAAGGCGGTGCTGTTAGAAAAATAGGGACCATAGTTGGTGCAGACCATAGTTGTGTCAGATCCATTTAGCAGAAGGCAAACTGATAAATGCCAATATTCCTACTATCCCATTAAGTCCTCTCTTTTTTCTTTTGAAGGCCCATTTTCAAACAATCACTGATTTACAGGCATTTTTTATTTTTATAAAAAATGTCTATGAAATCTATACATCTACGTTCCTGGATCACAACTCCCTGCACACAAGCCCTGGTTAGGCTACTTGATGAATAGCCTCCAAGAGGGATTACTGAGGATCCCATTGGTCAAAGATCTCCCATTGGTCACATGACCCCAGGACACTGCAACTGTCATAGATACATGCTACTTGGCAAGTATCCAAATTTTGATCATGGGGATGCTTCAACAGTCATTAAGTATGAAAATCAGTCATAAATCACTTTTTTCAGTGCTGCTGTAACTTTGAACATTCACTAAATTAATTGTTGTATGTCAAGGACTGCTATTAGGAGATGTGGTGATGGCAACTAACTGGGATGAATTAAATAGGAACGGGAAAAACCATAGAGAACAATTTGTCAACTGCTATTGTTTGGAAGACTCAATGTTTCCTTCCAGGTTAGGCAACCTACTTCCAAATTACAACTGAAGGCAAACAATAGCAAGAGAGAAGTATGCCTCCATTTTCTGTTTGAAAACAACCCAAAGAAATGAGGAAAACATTTCTACGATGTTCTTGGTCTGATCCAGCAAGATATTATTTTATTATGACTGCAGATTTCAATATAGAACCACCATATTAACTATAAGTGAACTTCTAATGAAAAACTATCTTTAATTTCCATGGTTGTTCCCAAATTCTGAGGGGCTCTCATAAAGGCCTTTTGAATAAAATAAAATAAAATAAAATAAAGAATAAAATTAAATTTAAGCTTATTTAACAAAGAGAACACTCCATTTTACTTACCTGATCAATATATCAGAGTCCTTCTTTTGAGAAAAAGAGTACTGCCCTTCAGAAAGGATGTTTCTGGGGAAGAAATATTAACATAATGTAAGAAAAGCTGTATTAGTTAAAAATGTACCAGTCTGCCAATCCAGTTTTACATTTCATAGTACAATATCCATAACTCCCTTTTTACAACTCTGTAATCTCTTCATTTGGGATACAGTTATGGCAGCTAGAAGGAGCTCAGTGTTTACAGTTTGAGGATCCCTCGGTCATAAGCATATTTTATCTCTTCAGCAGGAGAACATACAGGTGGTCCTCAACTTACAACCATTCATTTAATTACTGTTCAAATTACAACACTAAAAAAGTTACTTATGACCGGTTTTCACACTTATGACCGTTGTAGCATCCCCATGGTCAGATGATTAAAATTCTGATGCTGGGCAACTGCCTCAAATTTATGATGGTTGCAGTGTCCTAGGGGTCATATGATCCCCTTTTGCGACCTTCTGACAAGCAAAGTCAAAGGGAGAATCACTTAACAACCGTGTTACTAACTTAACTACAGTGATTCACTTAACAACAGTGACAAGAAAGGTCTAAAATGGGGCAAAACTCACTTCACAATTGTTTCACTTAGCAACAAAAATTTGGGCTCAATTGGGGTCAAAAGTTGAGGACAACTTGTACCTCTATGTTTTCCAGTCATCACAAGGATGACCTAAATGAGTGATTAACAATATTATCATTTGCAAATAAAATTACCATAGGTCTCCTAAAGGTCCTTCTCAATGCTGGCAAATTTACATGGCGTTCTTCCCAAATACATTATGAACTCAGAAAACATTATCCCAGCTAGCTGTATCTTTTGAACTACACAGGATAATTGCACTGGACCAAATTGCATTAGAGTCAATATTAACAAAGCAGTTCTCCTTCCTTAGCTATAAACCTTATCCTGCTTGGGCAGTCTTCTCTAAACTGATGTCCAGGAGAAGACATAACCTTGAATTCCAGGCCAGCTGATTTAGGGTACCGAAACAAGTTTTGGTTGAAGTTTAGCCACAAAAATCTGGTTGATTTAAACTGCACCATGTACCTCCCTGAAAGCTCCAATAAAACTGCATTTGCAATGTTTCTACATTTTTTAAAATATCAAGATTTAAATATATAGTGTACAAACATCCTGAGACATTTTTATCTCTAGCACCTAGCATTTACTGCATCACCCCCAATGTTTTTTCTTAATAACCAGCCACCACTATTAAGTCTTTAACATTAACTAGATTTATTAATACAAAGAAAAATAAAAGTGAATTAGGGAGAAATTTCCCCTTATTAAGTCTGGAACTAACCAAAAAGTCTACTTTGTTTTACATTTTTTACATTTCTGGGTTTAATTAAATTCCCTTGGTTTTCATTCACTTCTGAACAGCACTGATGCTCTTATTTATTGATTGCTTTCCAGAAAAGGGGAAGAACTTGAAAAACTGGTATTCTCTGATGCCAACAAAACAAACATAAGATCATTTTGTTGGTTTTGAAGGAGTTAAAATTGCATGCATTTTTTTAGATGAAGTCCAGCTGCAGGATTAGTGGGAATGTTATAAGTAGTTAACAACAAAGACAAAGAACCATAAAGAACTTTTATACCACAAAGAACTTTTTCTTTCTTTCTTTCTTTTTTTTGTCATACTGCAATTCACTGTAGGGACTTCATTATTTAAATACTCTTAAGAGCCTACCCATTACTTTCACAAAAAATAGTCTGTTCTATTTGTTACAAAATAAATTGAATCTTTCTAGTTTTACAGGCTCTTTGTCATCAACTTTAGAAAGGTAGTAAAGATAAGTACTCTTTTTCAAAAGCTATGGCTCTAACATTCTGCCAAGTTAAATTTTATTCTCTCAAGCTGATTTGTTTGCCAACTTGGTCTAGTTAAGGCAATCCTGCATTTATGACTAAGAGGCTACTCCACAGAACTATTCCACAGATGTTATTTTTTTTCATTTTTTTCTTCTGCTTTCTCTTGTTTTGGAAAACTACAGAAAAAGCTTATCTCATAAACAAATAGTCACTCTCTCAGCTTACAGTATCCATGAAAATATATCACATCCATACAATGATTATATTTTCTCAGGAAAAGTGAAGGTCAACCCTGGAAAGAAAACAAATCTAAAAAGTCCATAAGGATAAAATAGCAATAGCACTTAAGACTTATATACCACTTTTATAGTGCTTTATAGTGCTTTACAGCCCTCTCTAAATAAGTTAAAGAGTCAGCATACTGCCCCCAACAATTTGGGTCCTCATTTTACCCACCTAGGAAGGATGGAAGGCTGAGTCAACCTTGAGCCTGGTGAGATTCGATCTGCCAAATTGCAGGCAGCTGGCTGCAGCAGAAGTAGCTTGCAGTACTGCACTCTGACAACTGTACCATTATAAAAAAATACCAACTGTTTATAACTTGCTTTACAAAAGAAAATTCAAGAGCAAACCAAGAAAATAACTACAGCTAGTCCTTGACTTATAACAGTTCATTTAGTGACCATTCAAAGTTGCAACGGCACTGAAAAAGCAATTCATGACCATTTTTCATACTTATGACCATTTCAGCTTCCCATGGTCATGTGATTTACATGTGGATGCTTGATTGCTTGAAAACTGATTCACATTTATGACAGTGGCAGTTTCCTGGGATCATATGATCCCCCTTTACAACCTTTACTTTTCTTTTTTACATTCTATTCTTTTTTCGTTCTATTTACAGAACGAAATAGAAACTAATTATTTATACTTCCAGCTTTGATTTGAAAGTTTTATTCAAAAATGTGGTTTAAAATCAAATATAATTTTATTGCGTGTTTATTTCAATAGAAATTATAGCATAAAAAGTATTAAAACACCCCTCCTGAATAAGGTAAGATTTTTCTTATTACAATATACTTTCTTCTGTTTTTCCCTCTTTTTTTCTTTAATGTCCTTATACCACATAGGATATTATCTGTAACTTTTACTGAAATGCAGAACATGTTGACTTGATAAACTGTCTTTTTCTTAATACTTCTAGCAAAACTCTGAATGTCCTCTAAATACCTCTAAACATATTGGTGTGTGTATTGATTATCTCTGCCTTCTGCTGGTATTGTCCAGATGCTTTACACTTCAAATCCTATTATAGTCTGCAAGAATAACCCAAAGCCTGGAAATTAAATCACAACTAAAAACATTCTCTTCAATGGGTTCCCCCCCCCCCAGGAATTTATTCTATTAGCAAAGCAATACAACTATTTTAAGACTTTGTGCATCAAATAAATAGTCTCCTTCTCAACCTCAGCAACTTTAAAATACCTGGACTTCAACTCCCAAAATTCCCCAGCCAGCATATTGGAGTCCACATATCTTAAAGTTGCTGAAGTTAAGAAAGGTTATATGTAGCATTATCTGATGGCTAAGCTCAGTCAAAACCTTTGCCATTCAACAAAGGAAAACCAACTGGTTGCAGCTGGTATGTTAACAGGAAGAACTCCAGTCTACAAACTTAAGAATCCTTCATATGTGCATACCTACTTTGAAGCATGCTTTCTCGTGCTATTGGATTAGAGATTGATCCAGAACAGTATGATAATGGCTTCAGGTCTTCTTTAAAGCAGTATTTTGCTTATTCTGTAGCTGCCAAATGACACTTATTTTTTTAGTTTATTAATTTATATTTCCTATTACTTAACTGCAATGTTATTTGTAAAATTCAGAAAAATACACCTTTCTCTTTACATTTCACTGCTTCATGCTATTTTTCTTGGACACTACTAATATATGACTCCATAAATTTGCGTATACAGATTATACATTAGGACAGAACCCATTTACACTTATACACTTAGAAGATTCTTGAATCTAGACCTTGCTGATGACTTGGTGGGAACTTTCTTCCGCCTACACACACATTTATTGCATGATTAGGCATGGCTTATGTGAAATGCTTTGCTTTCCATTTGTTTTCTACCACTGTATCAACACATGTCTTTAAGAGCCTTTCCTTTGAAGAGTACTTAGTTTTCCTTCTGCTCATCAAAATGTGTTATTTTTCTCAACTCTCTTTCAGAATCCTTAATTTGTTCAGCAAGCCAAAAGTCATCCCATCACAGAAATCCAGCCTTTAGATCACAAGATGGTCATTTCCTCTGAGAAATAACCCTGAGTAATATGACTCTTAAGAAGTGTCTTAATTCTATCTGGAGAAAAATTGCACCTGGAACTTTTAGATGCAAAACATATGCTTTATATATTTTTTTTCAGAAATAAAGTTGGAGGAGGAGACTTTAATTGTTCCCATTTCCTTTTATGCATCTTCCCTGAGCACTATGGCAACATCAAAACAGATAAGTATTATGGCTCTGAACTCTCATCAAGACACAATAAATCCAATTTATGAAGCACATAGAAATAATGAGATCCTAGCAAAAAACATAAATTTGTAAGTCATTGAAAAAGAGAGAGAAAGATATATGAACTATTACTGGGTAATGCATTCTAATAGTTTGGGATTCCAATTGAAAAACATCTGCTTCTTGGTGTTATTAGGTTACATATACAACAACCAGAGTATGACTTATGTCATTAACAAATTTCAGCACTAAAGCTAAGCTCAGAAATGAATTTGGGATAATTGGATTTGAAAAAATATTATTCATATCTTGAAGTATGCATTCACTCCCACCGCTTTCTCATACCCACACAATACCATACATATCAGTATCCATAAACTGAAATTGCCAGACCACCTGGAAAAATACATTAATACATCTGGCAAGTTACTAACAGATGGATGACAATAGCCAGGTCTTGATCCTGCAGCCAAAGTTAGAAAAATACTCTGAATCATAGCCACAAGCATTTTGAGACCCCAGGAGCAAAACTGAGCTCAGAATTATTCTGGGCCAGAAGCCTATTCCTTCAAAGAAGGTATGACATAATACATAGACTGGGAATTTCCTCATCTAACTGACTTGCTGAGTTCCATAACAAATCTTCCTTGTTTGGATTAAGCACATGTTTATTCATTCTTACGTCCAGGGCTGAATAATAGATTTATTGTTTATAGTTGAATCAACTGAGATATCAAAATTTCCTATTGATCCTAAAAAGCCCAAAGATGAAACTTCAATCTTTCCCAATATCAGGTTTTTTTCCATCGTCCTCTTTCTCAAAATATTTAACCTTCAACTTCAGTATTTGTCCTTCCAAAAAACAGTCAAGGTTGATTTCCTTTAGGACCCAACTGGTACAAATGGCTAAATAAAACTGATATTATTTTCACATTATATCATTCAAAGTGGAGCTCCTATACTAGCCAATAAATATTGGCTTGAATTATATTCTGCCTTTCTTCCAGGAGTTTGACTCAGTATACATAACACTCCACTAATTTTTCAACAGTCCAACCCTGTGAATTAGAATGTCCTGAAAATCAGTAAGTGATCATGGAAAGAATGAATTTCAATCTAGGCCTCCCTATATTACTCTACGACATTAAGCTTAATGTTTATGATTTTGGCTTGTAAAACAAAGGGCAAGAAAACACATTGTATGCATGTACTTTATTTGTACGACACAAATATCCTCCATGAATAGCAAACAAGATTTGACCACCAGTTCCTGTAATTTCTGTGCAATATATCAAGAATAGGATAACAAACTTAAAATTGAGAATGTACAGCCAATCAATAACATACACTATAAATGGTATTATATCAATAATAATTTAAAAGGGTTTATACAGGTAGTCCTCAACATAGGAACACAATTGGAATCAAATTTCCACTGTTAGGTAGGGCGGTTGTTAAGGAAGTTGCACTCAATTTTAAGATCTTTTTGCCAGTTAACTGAATCTCTGTAGTTGTTAAGTGATTCATGCAGTCATTAAATGAATCTACTTTTTTCTATTGATTTTTGCTTATTGGAATCTAGCTGTGAAGGTTGCAATTGGTGAGATCACATAATCACTGGATGCTTCAAATGTAATAAATACATGCTGGTTGCCAAGCATCCAAACTTTGATTGTGTGATCAAAGAGAATGCCGCTATGGTTATAAGTATAGGATCAAATTGTAAGTCACTTTTTTCAGTGATGCTGTTAAGTTTGAAAACTGTGGCTAAATGGATGGTTATAAGTTGAGGACTACTGTAAATGTCAACATTTAAAATCAGATTTTGAGAACAGGAAAATAGAGAAGGCAAAAAAGAGAAAACATTTTCATTTCTTTTTATTCAATTATTTTCAGATTTTTGAAATCTATGCTGAAAAGATTCATGTTCAAGAAAAAAGATCTTCAGAATCTGAAGATTAGCTGGACCTAAGATTAGAATAATGAATGGAAAGCACAGCACATCTGAAAAGAGCTTAAAAACATATTTCACTAACAACCCTATATATTTATAATATATTCCATTGTTTCTGTCATTTTACTTGCAGCTGGTGAAGAAGGAAAAAAAGCACACCTAAATGAGCTCAATATATATATATATACACACAACAGTCCCAAGGGCATTGTCCAATCTTTATTAAGCTCTGTCTGGCTTCAAAACATCTGGAGTTGACAGCTTTTGAATTTGTCTGGCTAAACAAAGGATCCCCCTTTCCTCACTGTCAATACTAGGGAAGATTTAATGCATCTCTGACCAGAAAGTTGAAACTCAATCCAACATTTTCATAAAATGATTCACAGACATTAAGGAAACTTTTAAAGTAAGTGTGAGCTGAGCAAGTGTGAAAGCATATAACTGTAGGCACCCAGCCTTTAAAATTACCTAAAATTAAAAACAATACTAAATTACAGATGGCTATCAATTAAAGTTGAAGAAATCAAATCATGAAGGAAGAGCATGGTCAAGTATATTTCTATCTCTTTGCAATCTGTTTAATTTTTTTCATTTGATCCTATAAATTCTGAATGTATTTATGAAGATGTGAATATATATATTTAAAAGCTTATTTCTACATGTCTTTCTGCAGTCTGTATTTGCTTTCTTCATAGACATTCTCAGAGATATACAGAGACATCTGTAAGTGAATGAGCATTTTCCCTAAGTTGCCTTTTGAAATTACTGTTGCAGCTGGCACATCCTGTTATCTGAGTACTCTGGACAGCTAAATGATAAGTCTTAAGATAAGAGAGCTGGAGGATCAAAGAAATTGAGAAAGTTAGGGAAATAGAGAAAGTGGAAGAGACAAGAAAGTCCAACAGCTATTCTCTCTATAATTCAGACTAAATTGCTCAAGCATCTTTCAGTCAGCATGAAGCTAGTCTTATTAACTCCTTGCTGAGCAGCATATGGCTCTTTGGGTCTGACTTTGTTCACTTAATTACCTTTAACTACTTGTGGGTAATTTGCCATTGTATTAATAAATCATTATTAATATTATAATTAAAAATAAATCAATGTTGGAAGTCTGTTTCCCCAAATAACAAAATAAACTAGCAAAATCTCACAGGACACCCAAGAGCCAATCAGTCAGCCTTTCAAATGCAGATATTTTGAAACTCAGCTTGCAGTCCTCCAAGGTGAGCCTATTCCGTAAAAGTCTAATATGTTTTATAACAATTGAAAAAGCCTGGCATTGTAACTTCTTGCAAGTGGTATCAATTCTCACTATTATAAACAGATGTTTCATTTAAGCCAGTAAGACCATGACAATACTGTGCCATCGGTTCTGAAATCTCACATGTTAACAAAAAACAGACAAAGCATCATTTTTTACCAGGCATATTTTGTCTTCTATTTTTCAATGAAATTTCAGTAATAGTCTTTCCTGAACGATCAATAGACAAGAAATAGTATTTGAATGTTATATTGCTGTTAGTTAATAACTTTTGTCTTTCAGCAAATCAGCAATACTAATACATATTCCTATACATTTATAATGCCACAAGTTTCTTTATTTAAAATATGTTAACAACCTAAACAAAAATGGAAACTTGTCAATTGGGAATTAAGTTTATTGGCAGCAAAGATGGAGTAATTTCTCAACTGTGAGACACTGTTTGTCAGATTATAGCTTTCTTCTCCTACTGTTGAGAAATTCATTTTACAACTACTGGGAAATATATTACATAGACCTAGAGTAAAAGGCAAAACATATTGCATAGTAAGCCTTGAAGATCTGAAGAAGTTGAGTCATTTACCAAGTCTGCATAGAGAAAAGTCAGAGATTTGAATAACATATATGCATAAAAGTGTTTATATAATCAAAAGTAACCAAAGGCCAATAACAACTCACATTAGGATGCAAACTAGAAAAATTGCAATCATATTTACAACCAAATAAATATGGAAACAAACAGAAAATTTTATATATATATATGTTTTTGTAGATTTTCACAGGTACAGGTATGTAGGTCTAGGTGTGTTAGGGTCTTTTCCCGTGTAAGATTAAGAGTATCTTGGTGATGTTTCGGCGAGGTCCCACTCGCCATCCTCAGGCTGGTGCTTTCGGCTTTGTGCCAGTGCACCAGCCTGAGGATGGCAAGTGGGACCTCGCCGAAACATCACCAAGATACTCTTAATCTTACACGGGAAAAGACCCTAACACACCTAGATATATATATATGCAAATAATACATTTACTGTATTATAATAAAGGTGCTTATTATATTATTACTTTGTAAATTAATACAAGTTTGCATTTTTTTAAAAAAATAAGATTTTAATTACAATAGTAAAAAACAAATAAAAACAACTTAAGATAAATAAACAGTCTTTACTATCTTCATCCTTCTTCTTCTGATGAGGCATGCCCAGCCAAGGCAACTACCAGGTGCACCTTAGCAGCAGCAGCAGATCAGCTGAGGATAGAGGGTGGTGGTGGCTTAGAATGCAGGACAGCCAGAAAGGCAAAGGTGGGTAGTAGGGGTAGGGGTAGCTGAACAAGGGGCAGCAGGACAGAAACATGAGGGCCTTACCTAACAACCACAACCTGAATTACTGGAACTGCTCTCATGAAGTGGTATGGTCATGTGTTTTGCCTAATGATCTGTTTTGCTTAGTAACAGAAATTCCACTTGCAATTAGGGTTGCTAAACAAGGACTACTTGTATAATAGAATCTTACTTCCATTTCCAATACATACCCATAAATGTACCTGTCATTTATTCCCTTTCAGAAAAAGTAACTCTGTGCAGAATAAAAGGAATAAGAAATGGTAAGCCAGAAAAAGGACTAAGATCAGGGGTGGGATCCGAAAGGGTTAACTACCGGTTCGGTGATTTACAATGTGCTTCCCTGCACACTGCACGTGTGTGTAAATCTTCGTCAGCTTGCTGCCTGGACAGTTGAGCAGCGCTGCGTGCAGGGAAGCAGCTTTTGAAAAAGCACTTTTTTTCTGCTTTTTCAACCGCAGCTGTGCCAAGCTGAGGTTGAAAAAGCAGGAAATAAAGGTCAGGTAAGAGCTCAGGCGTGTGGGTGGGCCAAAACAGCAACAGACATAGAACCGGTTCTATGTCTGCTACTCTTCAGAGCTACCGGTTCTACAGAGCTGGACAGAACCAGTAGAATCCCACCCCTGACTGAGATAAGAAAAAGGAAAGGAAACATAACTGAAGCTAGTTCTAGTGCTATTCACTAGATACCTCTTCTGCCTTTTCTATTTTTGTAAAAACTGACAAATTAATTTACTTGCTCAAAATTTTTGCCATGACTATTTTTATACTTCCAATTATTTACCCTATTTATCCTGTCAAGGCAGTATCTTGTTCTTTGATAACTTTCATTATCTATGTATTCCACATTGTACTACAACACCAATCTAAGTTTGTTGTAAATTATCTGAAATAACAAAATGGCACTATCTCACATGCATCTAATCACAATCACAACTAATATGTAGCTAACATCCTGCCTTTTTTACAGCTATTCCCTTCTTAATAATTGCTTCAGTTAGCAACCATTTGCAGTTATGACAGTGACAGAAAAGTAACTTTATGACTGACCCTGCCATTTATAACCTTTGCAGGTCTGTAAAAGGAAAGGAAAGCTGACACTGAGAACATAACCATAGTTGCAGTTTCATAGCCAAGTTGCTAGTTCCAATTGTTGTTAGTTCTAAAAAAAGACTAGTTGTATATGTTTATCCACAAATACATTAGCATCAGTGTTTCTAAATCAACAAGTATCCAACAAACTTTCTTGAAAACTTTTTTGAAAAAAATGAAACTTTCTTGAAAAAAATGTATCTTAAGTAGTATCACAGCATTTTGTAAATAAAAAATACTGAAGCAATTTCAATTTCTGATTTAAAGAGTTCAAGTTCAGTGCAGTCCAATATTGGAATTGAAAAATGCTTTTTACATCTTTAGTTTATACTACTAAGCATTTTATTAGATAAATTACCCTCATTAACTACAGCACAAAATACCCCAGGGAGAATATGATATATAAACATGCTATGAATACATTTCTTTAGCTTAAATATTTAACATCATATAAATAGTTTTTACATTCAGTCACAAATCTGAATTGTGCAAGAATAACACATTATTGCATTGAACAACAAAAGATTCTCCAATTTTCCAAGTTCAGGACAAAGTTAATTAGTTTATATTTCTTTTCTGCTGTAATTTTAAAAATGGATTTCTGATAAACTTTTTTTTGTTATAGCTATTTTGGTATATTCTAAGTAGGTCCAAGTTATTTTCTTGCTAAATTTGCATTGTCCTTAACTAGAAAACAGCTCCAGTATGAGGGCATTACATATAAATTATTCAGCTAAAAGCAATAATATTTTAAACTGTGATCTTCTACATAATTGTATTCACATACACAGAAAATCAATGAGTCATATCTATGTGTGCTGAGCATGTGCCAGACTGAAAGCACAGTGAGTAATAGGGTTTTAATACATCCTGGCTTCTATATTAAATAATTAGACCCCAGAGACTTTGGCTTCAGGCACGTACACAAAAAAAGTCTATACAAAAGATGCTTGAAGCTACAAATGATTTTCAGTGTGGTAACTACTGAAAAAATTATATTCTCAGTACACAAAAAAGCAACACTTGTTTAAATGCTTTTGGCTTTGCACCTCTATATTTAGGCATATAAAACATTTTTAAGAATGTATGCATCTTTTAGTATTACCTAAAATTTATATCAACCTGCCCCAACAGGGAATCTTTTCTAAAGACTTGGCATGTTTATTTTAAATAGCTTTTTTTAAAAAAAATGTATATTATTTGGGCTGGGTTTATGGGATAGGCAAAAGTAGAAATTATGAATATGGCTGAAATTTTTATGTCAACCCTCCTTTATCCTGGTATCCTTTGCATTCAGATTTCCTCTTCAACGAACTTTTTAAAAAATCAGACATTGTCAGTACATATAAAACAAACATTTCCCCCTCATAAAAACAATAAAGGAATCATCTCATTCCCAGAAAAGACATTATGAAAAGTGAAAATGATGTGCAATATTTCAATTTTTCACAATTTTTATATGCCCTTAACCGGCATCACTCATGGATAATTACATTGTCTGCTTCTTTGCCTAAAAAGAGCAAAGCCAATCTTGTTTGCTTATTCAGAAAATGAGGAATGAAAAGTAGGCCTTGGGCAGCTGGAGAAATGGAAGATATAAGTGGATAGCATCAATAGGTAAGATGACAACCAAGAAACAGGCAATTGGGATGGTATAGTGAGTATGGTATTTGTTTTGTTCGGAAAAACATGAGGTAGACCGGGTTCCAACAAATAAAGTCTTTATTTCAAGGAGTCAGTAAAAGC
>BHFT01031973.1:9184-27255 GCA_004320025.1 Laticauda laticaudata
CCCCCCCCCCCCCCCCAGAAGCGGAGGAACTACTACTTTAGTTTCCTAAATTCGTTTGTTTGTTCTTTCGTCACGGTTACTCAAGGCGCAGACGCGGAAGCAACAATAATCACGCCGTCCCCAAACGTGAAATCAAACGCTGCTTGGCTACCGCACATGCGCTTTTTAAGAGTTCGGTGCAAGAGCGTAAAAGCCCTTTTTGACAGGCGGGGCGCGGGCGGGGTTGGAAGGGTGGTGGTTCTCGCGAGAAATTTCGATAGCTCCGTTTTGTATTGGTGAATTGGTGTTTTCGGGACACTTTTGGAAACCCAGCACCCAGAGACTGTGCTTCGTTACTGGGGTTGTTGACCACCATCTTTCTTTCAAGGCTTCTACAAGCTTTTTTCGAAATGAATTTCAAAATGAATTCGGGTACGATATAATTGGATGGCGTAGGACCAGAGGTCTCCAAACTTGGCAACTTTAAAACTTGTGGACTTCAACTCCCAGAATTCCTCAAGCAGCATAGCTGGCTGAGGATTTCTGGGAGTTGAAGTCCACGAGTCTTAAAGTTGCCAAGTTTGGGGACCCCGGCCCAGGAGGAATTGCCAGAATGTATAAATAAAATAAAGTAAAAGAAATCGGAAGAGTAAGAAGACAATCACAAACTGCTGCCAATGAAGGAGAACTGTGTTGATCTGTGAAAGGGAAAGAAATCCGGGCATCTGGTACCACCTTTTCCAACGAACATATTGAGTAAAAGGTGTAATCTTTCATGAATTGCAACAAATGAGTTGATCCATTTGTTTGTACAGGTAGTCCTCGGGTTATGACAATTGAGCCCAAACTTTCTGTTGCTAAGTGAGACATTTGTTAAGTGAATTTTGCCCCATTTTATGACTTTTCTTGCCAGAGTTATTAAGTGAAACACTGCAGTTGTTAAATTAGTATCGCAATTAAGTGAATTTGGTTTCCTCATTGTCTTTGCTGGTCAGAAAGTTGTAAAAGGTGATCCCATGACCCCAGGACAATGCAGAGATCATAAATGTTAGTCAGTTGCCACGCTTTTGAATTTTGATCATGTAACAATGGGATTGCTATATGCGGTCATAAGTATGAAAAATGGTTGTAAGCAGGGATGGGATTCTACTGATTTGGACTGGTTCAAGCAAACCAGATGTTAAGCTTGCATCTGGTTCACCAAACCGATATTTCAACTGACTGGCTGCCCTGCCCATCCTGTGCCTCCCCTCCCAGGAATCTCCACGCAATGCAGGTAAGTGCAGGGTCCACATGGAGGAGCTGGGAGGGGGAAAAAACAGGCCTTCCGGACATGGGCCCTTTTCCAGCTTCTGGAGGGCTTCCAGAGCCCGGGGGAGGCGGTTTTCACCCTCCCAGAGGCTTGGGAGAAGCCTCCAGACCCTTGGAAGGGTGAAAAACAGCTCTCCTGGAAATACTGGGAGTCGCAAAATGGGCCTGTTTCTGGCTTCCAGAGGGCATCCAGAGCCTGGAGGAGACCATTTTCACCCTCCCAGAGGCCCAGAGGAGGCCTCTGGATCCTTGGGAGGGTGAAAACGGCCTCCCTTGGGCTCTGGAGGCCCACTGGAAGCTGGAAACAGGAAGCTCCAGTAGGCCACACCCACCATAGCCACACACACCCCAGCAACCGGGCAGCAAACCGATTGCTGGGATTTTTGAATCCCAAATGAAGTTGAGATCTACCTGTATCAATTGCTTCCAAAGTTGTCACTTGTCACAATTTGTATGATTTGGGTGATCAACAAATTTAAAATAAACAAAAATCAGCCACCATTTTTTCTCAATTTTACATTTTTTTTACTATTATATCATAGTCTAAAAAAAACATTGAACACATTTTTGCTGTTTTTTGTGGAAAAATATAATTGCTTAAAAATAAAACAAGCTACAATTTTATTTGGAACTGTAACTGTTGAAATCAGTATTAACTGAAAGTTTTTCTTCTAAATGTTACATTCACTTTATGTAACTCATTCATTTACTATATAGATTATGCTTAATACTTGCTAATGTAGGCTGACTAGGTGGAAATAATTTGAAGGATAATAATACATCCATAACTTGGAAGGAAGAGGAAAACCTACTGCTACTTCAGTTTCCGGTGTACAAATTTTGAATCAGTCTTCTTTCAAAAGGGAATTCCAGAGGCAGTTACATTTTAATAAATTTCTATCTGTACTTAATTGTTTTCATGGTATCTCTATTCTTGAAGCTGTATAATCTGGACATTGTATAAAAGAACTGGCTGTTTCTCAGTCATCCTTCCAATATTTCATGCCCTTCCTTCCCTCCCTGTTTTCTACTTAGGTCAGCAAAGTTTATCACAACCCACCAAACTGAGAATTTTGGAGCACATGAATAGTAAAATTCTAAAGCAAACATAAATTGTTTCTCATAAGATGTGCTATATGGTGCCAAGACGCCCATCTGGAAAGGAGAAACATAAGAAAAATAGTTACTGATAAAAAGCAGAGAAATAAGAATATACAATCCATAAGCCACCCAAAAAGCAATTGGTTTAAACCACAATTACATTTATCAATTATAAAGAACAGTTGCATCACAATTTTCAATATTTGTAGAATTAAGTATTGTTTGTAACTCAGGGATTCATTTAAGTCCAGGTCTGTTGTCTTAGAAAATGAATACATTTTAACTAGTTTGTTTGAAATTTATTTGAAATAAAGGTGCCATGCATACATTTTCACTTTGAACAAAAAAAGCATCTTTTATTTCTTCTGAAGACAGAGCCACTTTCCTGGAATTTCAAAAGAAGCTCTATTGGACAAGTTGTCATCATAGGGAATGTGCCATGTGTTACCATCAGTCTGCACAATTGTATCATAAGGCAAAGCATCCTGTTAAATAATAAAAAACAGGACTGCATTATAAATTTTGGACAATATTAAGATTTTATAATATATTTTAAGCTAAAGATAGGAAACTTGGTATCCTCCAGTAATGAGCTGTGAGAACATCTAAACTGAACCAGGTTTGCCCCCCCCCTCCATATCTCTATCTATACATTCACCTTTTATGTAAGATTACAAACAAGAGCATTGATAAAAGTGGTTTCTCATAACGGCATGCAATCCAAAAACAATCTTTCAGTAAACTAATGTATAAATATTAAACATTACAAATTATGCTGAGGACATTTTATTGGAAAAAATAATTTGGGTTTTCTTTAAAATACTACACCCCTTCTTTGATTTATCACTCATGCTAGATAATTATTAAACAAAAATAGCACTAATAGGTGCAACAATACCTCAAATGTTAATATCTTTCCTGGTACGTAGCTTGACACCACCATCTGATGTCCACGTTGCCATTTAAAAAACAAGCGACGAGTAACACTATCAGAAAGAACAGCTTTGTGATCCCGTAATAGATCTCTAGTTACTATCATACAGTGACCACCTGAGTGAAAAGTGGCATAGAGCAGAAATGGATCGTCTTTAGACCTATTTTTTTAAAAAAAAGGCAAACAGAAATATTATGTACATCATTGCAGTTTGCACAGTAAAGTACTATAGAATTGATTCAAATGATTATTTCAAGATTCTAGCTTATGAGGCATTTAACTTGTTTGAACTTAGCATTATGTCCATCTCATAGATATTTATTTACTTATATGAATACATATACTGGTATACTTACAATTTATATGTACATCATATGAGCTAGCTAGGTAATAGCATTCAATATTTAGATCAAAGTAATAATATAAAAATTTAGACCAAGTCTGCATACTTCGTCACCAGGGAACATTTTTAATTTTTACTAAATAATTCTCCAAGTGAAGTATTTTCTTTCCTGGTTTATCTAAGGTTTACCTAAGATTTGTTCTAAAAGTTGATGTGTAGCATCATATGTGTAGCTATATTATATTAATAAACAGCAATTTACAGATTTTACCTAAAGATAGATAATTACTTTTCCTATCAGTTCAAAGAAATAAACAGAGGTATTTGGAAAGCATTGAAATGTATGTCAGCGTTTTTTTGTTTTAAACCAAAAACTTCCATTTGATAAGAAATTTATTAAATTGCATTTAAATAGATATTAAAATGAGACCAGTTACAAGATACTGTGTCATATTCATTTTTTCTGTTGGAGGTATAAAAATTTGAGCAATTTCATCGATCTATATAATTGTTTATGTGATTAGTTGATATATTTTTGGAATAGTTTATTTTTATCAGTAGATTTATGGAAAAATATTAAAATGTTAAAGATGTTAACATCATCTATGTGTTTCTGGTTTTTTTGTTGGTTTAGTTTCTATTAATTCCTTTAAGTTTAAATTTTATTCTTAACAGCGGGGGAGAAGGTTGGATATATAATTATTTTATCAATTTTTTCTTGTAATTTGTAAATAAAAATACATATAAGTTGTGGTTTTTAATTATCTGGTTCATTATCATATTCAAAGATAATTAGGAATGCAAAGCTGTTGACTGTGGAAAACAAGGCATGCATTGTTGTGGATGAAATAACTTGAGCAAAAAGATTGCATTTATCTTTTATGGAAGAATATTACACAATTGCAAAATGAAATAAAATATATCAAGAATATATAGCATTCATATATGAAATACAGTATATTATTTTTGTTGTTAAATTCAGTCTCAATACTTATGTTGCAACCAGGAACTAATGCAAATATTTCTAAAGATTATACTTTCTAAAAATCAAATAACATACATATTATCAGTAAAGAAGAAGTCTGCTTTCTTCTGCATGACATCCATGTCGCTTTTTTTCCATTGAAATGAATGTTTCAGCATGTGTCTACGGCCGAGAACAAGTAATCGATGATACTTCTGTGCTAGGTAGAAGACCACATCCAGCAACTATGCAGAGAGGAAAGGAATGTTTTAAAATGTGGATCTTGTTCATTCTTTACTTTCTAGATTAGAATCGTAAGTATGATTCCTATAGATTTGTCTTTATGAAGAACTAAACAAATAAACATTTGTTAAAATGTTGGTTTTAGAAAAATCTAGCTTGAAAATAGAGAAGGTTTCTCAATACACCCATATTCTGAGTGGCTTTTCTTCTTTTTATAGTCACTATTATAACTTACTAGCTCACTTGAGAAAAAGTAGAAATAAGATCACACTGAAACTGTAACATCTGCAGATTTGCCAAGATGTGAAGCACAGCAGGAAGAAGAGATCTAACAAGAAGGTAAGGAAATAAATTTCTTTCAAGCATGGCATAAAGTTAAGTATCTGAGGAGTTCTTTTGGACAATGAACTTATTCCATTTCAGAAAGAAATTTTGAATTAACTTAAGCTTTGTGTATTCTTGCAACAATTCAGCTTCCTGATCTTGCCTTCCTGAAATATTAGACACTGTGTCTGTATAGTATATATGTACCTTAATCACAATGATCCAATTTACAGAGTCTTCTGGGATCAACATGAAACCTTAACCACTGAGTTCCAGAACATGCTAGGGAAAAAGTAATTTGTTATTTTGTAGTTCATTATGTTGCATAATTCCAGCTAATGCATATAATTCCAGTTAATTCCAGCTAATGCATAATGAATGCTGTTGATATAACTTACTTGGACTTCAGTAAGGCATTTGAAAAAATAGACCATAGCCTACCGTACTACTAGATAAAGTAGAAAAATGTGGGTTAGACAGCATCACCACCAGATGGATTTGTAACTGGCTGACCAACCACACTCAACATGTAGTCCCCAATGAACTGCATCAACATGGAGGGAAATACCCAGTGGAGTACCCCAAGGCTCTAATTTAGGCCCAGTACTCAACAGCTTCATCAATGACTTGGACAAGGGGATAGATGAGGAACTCATCAAATCTGCAGACGACACCAAGTATCTTGGTGCATTGTGCAGATGACACTGGCATCAAGTGCAGTGTGCAGATGACACTGGCAGGAATAGCCAACACTCCATAAGATAGGCTTCAGATACGGAAGAATCTTGACAGGCTTGAACATTGGGCACTATCTAACAAATGGAATTCAATGGTGAAAAAAGTAAGGTTATACATTTAGACAAGAAAAATCAAATGCACAGGTACAGTATATGTGGTACCTTGCTCAACAGTAGTAACTGTGAGAGGGATCGCAGAGTCCTAATGGACAAGCATTTAAATATGAGCCAGTAGTATGCAGCAGCTGCCAAAAAAGCCAACACAATTCTAGGCTGCATAAACAGAAGGATAGAATCAAGATCACATGAAGTGTTAATACCACTTTGTAATGCCTTGGTAAGGCCAAACTTGGAATACTGCATGCAGTTTTGGTCACCACAATGTAAAAAGGAGACTCTAAAAAGAGTACAGAGAAGAGGAACAAAGATGATTAGGGGACTGGAAGCTAAAACATGAGAAACAGTTGCAGGAACTGGATATGTCTAGTCTAATGAAAAGAAGGACTGGGAAGACATGATAGCAGTGTTCCAATATCTCAGAGGCTGCCACAAAGAAGAGGGAATCAAGCTATTCTCCAAGCACCCGAAGGCAGGACAAGAAGCAATGGGTGGAAAATGATCAAGGAGAGAAGCAACCTAGAACTAAGAAGAAATTTCCTGACAGTTTGAACAATTAATTAGTGGAACAACTTGCCTCCAGAAGTTGTGAATGCTCCAACACTGGAAGTTTTTAAAAAGATGCTGGATTGCCTTTGTCTGAAGTGGTGTAGGGTTTCCTGCCTAGACAGGGGTTGGACTAAAAGACCTCCAAGGTCCCTTCCAACTCTGTTATTCTATTCTATTCTATAGCCGCAAACCTAAGACATCACAAAATCCTCTAGAGCACATGACTTTTGCACTGTTTTAAGAAGAATTCTTTCCTTAAATTGGATTGCTTAACTCAGTTGTTTAGCCTGTCTGTATAATTAAACTGGTATTAAAGCAATAAATCTAAGATAATCCCACCTAAACCACAAAGGGAATAATAAAAATATTATTAGAAAAGAGTTCTATTTGCCATATGCTTGCATAATAAATATCCCGTTTCTACAAAAATAATCTATAGATAAGATGTACTTTTGTTTTAGGTATTTAAAAAATATATTAGTCTGTTTCTGGTGATAGTTTGCTCTTTTATTTAATCTAAAGTTTGGATATTATTATGATGGACTATATTTAGTTCTGGAGAATTTCCTATTTGGTTTCCTATGCATAACTGCTTCTTAGCAAACAAGACACTATTTTTAGACATCAGAAAAATGGCAAATGGTTTTTTAACTGTTAAAATCTAATATTTTCTGTAATGGCACTGAGGCAGATTGAAGTTTGTGACAAACATAGAACTTTGGAGATTCAGTACATTTGAAAAGATTGGTGAATGCAAAAGATGATTGTGGGAAACATGGACTGCCTCCTGCTCCTCCTCCTATTGTTTTTGAGACCAGTGTTGGTTTCATCTTTACTTGTAGTGACAGTGGAAGCTGAATGGATATAGAGCCATTTCTTGCAATTGCAAGAACCCAAGTAAAACAGCTTAAAGAGGAGTGTCCAACCTTGGCAACTTTAAAACATGAGGACTTCAACTCCCAGAATTCCCCAATCAGCACGAGTAGTTGGGGAATTCTGGGAGTCAAAGTCCTCAGGTCTTAAAGTTTCCAAGGTTGCACACCCATGCCTTAAAGTATTATGTTTTATAGGCACTGCATTGGAGAACAATGTGGTTTCCTTCACTCTATGGCCACAGTCTCTCAAAGTACTTAGAAGGCAGAAATTCCATTTTACCTTTTTTAATGTTTTAAAATAATAATAATTCGATATTACTGTTTGTATGCCATCCAGAGTCACTTGTTTTGAGAGATGGGAGACTACATAAATTTAAAATAAATACTCAAAAACAGTTTTGCGAACAATGACTGTTAACATTGTAGGATGGGTGGTATATATGACAAATTAAAATGGAAGGAATAGCAGATGCTCCCACCAAATTATGTGATTCAAGATACTAGTACTGTATAGATGAGAAATGGCTTAAATATATCCCAAAATAGATTGAAGATGAGACATGCATAGTTTGAACACTAGGTGTACAGATGTATACCTGGGCATAAAGCTATGTACTTGTTTATATCTTTGACAGCAATGGCAATGTAGTTTCAAATACCTCTGCAATTAATTAGAATGTAGCAGCTGACCATATGAAATCAAAAGTGCACAGAATTACTATATAAATCAGGAATACTACTCCAACATCTCATTTCCAGTCATAGGGAATAAATTGCAAAATACAGTGCACATAAGTCATACTTTTAAAAGGCCAGGGTTTTTTTTTGTACGTCTTCCTTCTCAGATCATATAAAGATTTCTCAGATGGGAATTCCCTCAATAGTGTCGTAAGAAGGCACGAAGAAATTATGACTCAAGCAAACAGCTAATCACCGGCTACAGCTTTGTCATAGTTAAGGAAGTCACTTTCAGGTGAATTTACCTTTTGTGGTATGAGAAGTACTCACAATACTTCATCCTTATAAGGGGTGGCGGTGGAATGTTTGAAACACTTCATTGATTCATTTTGTGCTTCTATAACCATTGATTCATTTTGTACTTCTATAAAGTATCAATTCACTTCACCACTGTGTGAACAATTGTTAAGTATGGATCCAAGACGAAACTATGAGCCCTGTGACCTGGAATAGTTTTTCCATCTCCTTAGGAAACTAGAATAAGCTCCTGGAGTTTAATATATTGCCATGCTACCATGGAGCAATGCTACCATGGAAAATGTAAAGCTGAAGCAGCAAAACCAAAAGATACCAAGACACAAAAGTGAAGATGCTAAGACAAAAAACACATTTAATATATTTCTGTGCTGCTTTCCATAGTTCTCTCTAAAGACTTTTTCAAATATATAGTTAGGCACTAGATTTGTTTTCTTTAACTTCAACGAACCATTATGTATTTCTAATCTTATTGCCGTAAGATATTTTTTTCTTTGATTTCCATTGAAGCAGGAATAATTTGTTTTGAAAAATTACTGAAACTGTTTTCCCTCAATATGAAAAGGATGCCACAACACATGAAGTATTCAGCAGAAATTAACCTTGTGGAACTTTGTAACAAGGAAAATATCTCTTGCATCATCACTGACAATATTGTTCTTCACAGAAATAAATACCATTACATTCTGATCAGGTGTAAAGCATAATACTGTTTCTCACAAACCATTTGTAGAAACAGGACAAACGTAAAGTAATGGACCATTACTGCATAAGGAAAAAAAAACGGTTAGTTTAACAACCCCTGGAAAAGGGGAATCAGCTTTAAAGGATGGTGATCATTTTTGAGCATGGAGTTGATGAACGTGTGTGTGTGTGTGTGTGTAAATAAAGGTACAAGTTTAGTAAAGAGGGAAGGCAAAATAACCAAATTGGAAAGGACCTTGGAGGTCTTTTAGTTCAACCCCCTGCTCAGACTCGAAACTCTATGCCATGTTAGACAAATGGTTGTCCTATTTGTTCTTTTTTTTTTTTTGATTAAGTTTTATTAATTTTTAAAACGAAACTAAAAACGTATACAAAAACATACTCAACGTTTCTTCATAATATACCTCAAGCGAGTGTGTGTCCAGTTGGTTTATAAATTTTTTTATGTGGCTGTACGTGATTCATCAGTCTCAATTTCGTTACAATTACATAATAAATTTTCATATATCAATCCAACAAATTTGAATATCTTAATATTAGATTAATCATTTGACGTGATAATGCGTTGTTCATAATCATAACTTTGCGAGAATACAGCTATAATGTTGGACTTATACGCGCGTTTAAGGTTTTATGTTATGAAAATTCAAATATAGTGGACTCTCCCATAAAGTCTATACTAAAAGACATCTATATCTACATATATATTATAATATATATATAATTGAAGAAGAAAATAATAAAGATACATGCTTTAATATATGTACCATTATTTCTAACCAATTCTAGGCAGTATTGCCTCATTATTATAAATTTTAGGTTTTATCTAGTCCATTTGATAGGAAAAGGGTCCAAAATTTGTTTGTAACATTGTTTATCCTCTTGTGTCTCACCTCAATGTCGAAATGTCAATTCGTACTCACTCTTCAACATATTCCAGTATTTTCTTGATAGTTTCCTCCTGCGATGGTATTTTTCTCATTTTTTCACAATTTTTAGACAATACAATCCTAGCTGCTGTTAATACATTTTACAATCAAATATTTTAAATCTTTGCTGTAGTGTTACAGGTAAATTCCAATAAAAATATCTCTGAGTTAAATCTATATGAGTTTTAGTCATTTTTTCCACAACGGGTGTGGATTTTAGTCCAATATTTTTTTGCATCCGCACAAGTCACACCACGTATGGTAATATGAGCCAGGTATCTGATGACATTTCCAACATCTTTCGAATTTGTTCTTGACAATTCTTTGTATTTTGTCGGGGGAAAATGCCCACCTGTAAAACATCTTATACAATTTTCTTTAAATGTCATTGACATTGTCATTTTATCATTTTGAGACACCAATTTTTGCCATTTCTCTAGATCAATCCCATATCCAAAATTCTTCCCCCGAGCAATCATTGTTTCTTTAACTTGTTCTTCTTCTAGTTTAATTTCTTACATAATATCATCAGTTTTTTTAATAACCTTTTCATCAGTTACCTGTCAAAATCTTATCTCAATCAGTCATATTTATTTATTAGAAACTTTGTTTTTAAAATCTTTATCAATACCTTGAATGTATTTGGCGCATAAGAAAACCAATTCATCTTTATACCTTGTTCCTCTAGTTTTTGCATAGATTTAAGTTCACCCTTTTCATTCAAAATTTGCTTGTTGTCCTATTTCTTCTTAAAAACTGCCAGTACTGAAGTATTCACAAGTTCTGGAGGCAAGTTGTTCCACTGATTAATGGTTCTAACTATCATAATAATTCTCCTTAGTTTTAGGTTGCTTTTCTCTGATTAGTTTCTTGCTTCTTGTCCTGCCTTCAGGTGCTTTGGAGAATAGCTTGTCTCCCCTCTTCTTTGTGGAAGCCCCTGGGATATTTGGAACACTGTTATCATGTCACTGTAATTCTTCTTTTCATTAAACTAGACATACCCAATTCCAGTAATTGTTTTTTTCGGTCTCCAGTTTCCTTATCATCTTCGTTGCTCTTCTCTGTACTCTTGCTAGAGTCTCAACATCTTTTTTACATCGTGGTAACCAAAATGGAACAAAGTATTCCCAGTGTGGTCTTACCAGTAAAGCACATGTCAGTATTAACACATCACATGATCTTGATTCTATCCTTCTGTTAATGCAGCCTAGGACTGCATTGGCTGTTTTCACAGCTGCAGCACAATGCTGGCTCATATTTAAGTGACTGTCTACTAGGACTCCAAGATCAGAGCAGAGCAGAGTAAATTTAAAATAAATGACTTGGGATGCAACTGAAGTGAATGCTGGAAGGTGTGTTTTCAAGATCAGCATGAAACTGACAGGAATATTTTAAAGAATAGTACTGAAATGTTACTATTCAAGGAGAAGGACATAAAAAAGAAAAGTTGCATGCTACAAGAATCTTGGCAATGGTTACATATGGTAAAACGTGGATTGGAGCAGGTTATTTAATATGTGTGTGAAGATTGTACCTATGTCTGATACACAGATAGGAAGAATGGTGGTACTGTTCCCTCTACCCAAGGAAATAAGAGAAAATATAAAAACTGCTGGGAGTTTATTAAGTATACTTGAAAGGTGCTGGGCAGCATTCTGATCAAAAGAGTTGACAGTGAACAAACTTTGGAGAGTACAGGCCAGATGTTTGCTCCTTTGCACGTATAGGAATGTGAAAAAGAAAACCTATTGTATATCTCCTAATTTAGAGCAAGGATATGACAAAATGAATGGGTTTGAATTGTGGAATGTTTGCATGAGGTAGTTTTACATTTATTCAGCAAAGACTTTCAAATAACAGCTCATTCCATTCCAGTTTGAGGGGTAAGGGTGGAAAAAGGATGTGGTCCTTTTTGAAAAAGCCTGCACAGGTAAAATTTTCTTTGTAAGACTGAAACTTAATTTAAGTTACAAATCTGTATCTGACATGAGTAGATTCATTTTCCATTATGTGGGTTTTAAAATGTTCCAAAAATACTC
Organism: Laticauda laticaudata; assembly: GCA_004320025.1. Lineage (NCBI taxonomy): Eukaryota > Metazoa > Chordata > Lepidosauria > Squamata > Elapidae > Laticauda > Laticauda laticaudata. The sequence continues at coordinate 21,328 of BHFT01031973.1, forward strand.
ACACTGTATATAGGTTAGTAAACATGAAACTGGGAGAAAGAGCAACGACAGATTGGATCTGGGCTTCCAGAGTGTGGAGCCAAAAGATGTAATGAAATTTCTAAAAAAGTATGGTACAAAAGTTAAAAATACATCCATTTTCAGTTGTGATACTCCCATTCAGTTGCAAAAAATCACATATCTCTTTGACCACAGTCTATCAGGCCAAATCCCCTCCAAATGCTTTTTAGTTTCTAACAACAAAAACTTCAACCCAGATTTAATTTCCAAGGCCTGAAATGACCTCTTTTATAACATTTGTTTTCCTCCTCCTCCTCCTCCTCCTCCTCCTCCTCCTCTTCTTCTTCCTCTTCCTCTTCTTCTCCTTTTTCTTCTTGTCCAAGCACAATGTCCCAATTAATTTAACTTTCCTTTTAACTGACTTGGGATTTTCCCTCTAGTAGCTGGATGTTCTGATCTAAATTACATAGGAGAGGTAAGAATGAAGAGGCACAATGGAACTTTTCTATAACATGGGCTAGTTGGTTTTGTTTTCTTCCCTGCTGAGTATCCTCAGAGGCTCAAATTAACTTTTCTTGACCAGGGTCCAAGGCTTAAATTTTGTATGCTTTACAGAAGGTCAGAAACCAGTATTTAAATATTTTTTGCACAAAACGTTACAAGTGTAACATAAATACTGTTAATTAGAACCAAAATATTTTGTTCGATATACAATGTAAAATCAAACTACAAACCAAAAATAAGTGTTAAAATTCTTTATGCTGAACTGTTAATTATTAACTATTACTGTTACTATTAAATACTTTTAAACATAACACACAAGCAAATAAACATAGCTATCAATGGAATTAAGAGCAGTAGAGATTTGTGACAACAGGGACATACTCCTTTTAGCTACATCCTCAGATGCCCATTTTACATCTGCCATGAAATCACAATATGAAAGTAACAATTATTACATTAATTGGGAACATTTCACCATCAGGATGCCTTAAAGTAAACATTTGATCTTATTGAAAATTACATTTGGTAGGTGACATTATCCACAAACTATGGAAACTGAAACAATCCAGTTCATTAGTGAGTCTAGGAAAAATTAAGTTGCCCATACTCATAATGCTGCACATCTAGTCAGAATCATGTACAAAATGTAACTGAATGGGCAAAACTCACTGAACTTGAAGGAAATTGAAATTAGCGAATGCATATATATTCTGAAGAACTCCAACTGAGTTCTGGGAATTTCCCATTTAGTTTATTAAATATGTGGTCTAATGTTCTCCAATCATGAAGAGAGTTATCAGAATACATAAATAGTGGTAAAATCAGCAATATTGCCAAAACCCTCTCCATTTAAAATTGAAAAAAGCAGTTGGAACCCCAAAAATTCTTTATAAAGTCTCTCTGATTTCAGCAACTCTAAAATAGTGGAGTTGGCTGGCATTTTACAGATGCAACAGGATAAAACAATAATTTTGTTTCCTCATTTATACCATACACTAAGTTCATATTTCAGTGTGTTTACATGTTGGTCATATTTGTTTCTTTTGCTCCAAGAGTCTTTTTATCTAGTACATTTCTCAGAGTTCCTCAAAGGATCCCTTGGGATCTGCTAAAGGGGAGAGACTGCTCAGGAGCAATCCTACCAAGCATTTGGGCTGTCTCTATTGTCCATAGTTTCACCAGATGCCAAACAAACTGTCCTTCAATTGTTGGGAAATTTGGTCTTATCTCAGTCTTCAGAGAAGGAAGACTTGTCACAAAAGAAAAAAATAAGGAAAAGGTTTATTATCCAAGTAGAAAGGAGTCAGGTTGACTTCTCATCTACTCTTTGTTTTTACAAACATGATTGTACAGTACATTCATATACAATAATATACAACTACAAATTCTATCTGTTTAGGGCAAATTTTATACATAGGTGTCAAGCTTAAGTGGGGGAATGGGAAGAACAAGTTTTAGCAGTACCTTTGATACTTAGATAATGAATTAACTGCTAAGTTTGGAAACTAAGAGACCATGAGTTCTAGTTCCACTTTAGGTCCAAAGCCAACTGGGAGACATTGGGCCAATCACTCCCTCTCTCTCAACATTCAGAAGCAGACAGGCAATGGCAAAGCACTCCTGAAATCTTGCTATGAAAACTGCAAGGACATATGTCATTAGAAGTGAAGACTGACTTGAAGACACCCCCGTCCCAAAAACCCTTTGAAATGAAAGGAAATTAGTAACAACCATGATTTGTGCTTGTACCTGAATTTTAATCTACTGGGTTCCATGAGGTTCAGTCTCCCAAAAATTTGTACATTACAGGATTACAGCCTAATACTAGATTTTTCTTATATAAATTCTTCTGAGCAAAAGTCACCTTTTCTTAATACCATACATTAGTATAATCAGATTAATTTTCCAATAGTCAGACTTGATTTGGATCATTTGCTTTGTGTAAGGGAAAAATGAAATTTCCTTCCCTCATTTTAAACCTGCATAAATTTCATCAGATGTTCTCCAGTTTACTAAACCAAATGAGAAAATATACTTCCCATTTGCATTTTCTAAAGTATAGTTCTCATGGTTTTATATACAACTCATNTTACTAAACCAAATGAGAAAATATACTTCCCATTTGCATTTTCTAAAGTATAGTTCTCATGGTTTTATATACAACTCCAAAACTCCTGATTCTGTTTTAAAACCTGTTTCGTACCATTTCCATTCTGTCATTGTCTCTGCCCTTTACCAGTGGGGATGGAAAAATTCTTCGTGTTGTGACTTTGGTGCTGAAATGCAAAGTATTAAACATACTGTGCTTGTAGGAGGCTTGCAGTAAACTTGAAAAAAATCCAAAGTTTTTTTGGGAGGAGACATAAGCAGGTGGGGGAGAGTTATAGTGCCCTGCTGTTGGTTGTATCAGGGTAGATGGACCATCAAGTGACAAAATTTTCATCACATGACAGATGGGGTGCTGATCAGAACTTCTGGCATAAGACATAAACCACTTCCTTTAGCACTGTCATAGGTTGAGAATTACAAATATTAACCAATCTTACCTTATCCACTGCATTTCAGCATTAAAGCCAAATAAATTCCAAATCTGGATGCAGCTCAATCCTCATATAACTTTATGTGTGTACTGTAATTTACATAATTATTATGTTTGCATATGTAATTTATGTATTTATTATATTTAAAATACAAATACCTATTAAATATTGTATATTCCAACATAAAACTAGTTTATTCTACTCCAAAGCTGTACAATAAATTGTATTTTATAACACTATTAGTTTATTCCACACAGATGACTAAAAATAGCAAGCAGTACTCCCTAGGCCGGTTTTGTACAATTGGAAAACATTTATAATTACATACAGAATTCTCTGCAATACCTCATAAAATACTCTGCATCTTAAGCCCCTGTCACACAGCACCAACGGATGGAAAGAGGATGTGAAACGGAGAAACACTTGCCATCGGTTGGTTAACGCGATGCTTCCGTTCTGTACTCACTGCGTCCGTTTTTCATCCTCTTTATCCGTCCAGCATCCGTCGACTGACATTTCATCCGCTCAAAAAGTTTTGAGCTGCACAAAACTTTTTGAGCGGATGAAGTATTCCAACGCGGCCGTTTCTACATTCCGCAACGCATACGGGGAACATCCGTTCCTACATTTGTCATCATTCCGTTACGCGTCCGCTATATCCACTTAGGCAATCCGCTGCGCATCGCGCCAAACTCAAAATCCACTCCAGCAGAAACGGACACAGGGAGGAAGGCGAAACAGATGCGGGAATGGACACAAAGCGTTAGTAGCAACAGACGGAGAAAGGATGAAAGCAGATGCAGCTCGGCATACAAAGCATTTAAAACGGAAAAAAAACGTTCGCAGAAGGGCGGACGTATCTCAGATATTTAGGATGTCTGCAGGATGCCTAGGAGGATGCCGGAAGGGACACCTTAGTGGAAAACCTTAATATTTCCTATAAAAAAGGGAGGAAATCACCTGGATCTCACTTTCAGTCCAGCAGCCCTCGGTGCAGACCTCTTCAGCCTTGCCTTTGCTCTTCCACAGCATCCAGTCATTCTCCACCATGGAATCATCACACACTCCTTTTGGTAGCCACCATCGTTCTACAACAGTGCGAACCATCTACAGGCTCTTTCACCTGTTCTACACAAGGAAAAGGGAGGGGGCCAAAGAAGTGTCTGGCTCCAAGATGGATTCGCCAGAAAGAGCAGAGTACGGACTGCTATACACAAGCTGATGTGGAGCTGGGAACGAAGACCCTCGTGCATTCCAGAACTTCATGAGATGCCGCCAGCCATGTTTGAAAAACTTGTGGAGCGGGCTGAGACCCAGGTTGACCAAGCAGTGTACCAACGTCCGGCCCAGCCTGACCTGGGCTCAAAGTGGCCACTGACTCTGCGCCACCTAGGCCTCCAGGGACACCTACAGGAAGCATGCAGTACGGCTGGAGGGTGCCACACAACACCATCAGCATTGTGGTCAGAGGAAGGTTGGTGCAGAGCCATCATCGAAGAATTCCTGGAGGAGCTCCACCAGTGCCAAAACCCACTGAAGAAGGACTGGAAGAAAGTTGCAGAGCAGTGCGTTATCAGAAGTGGAACTTCCCCCACACCGTTGGAGCCATAGATGGCAAAGCACCATGGCCTGCAAAGCTCCAGTCAAGTCAGGTGTTCCACTTATCACAACTACAAGGGCTTCTTCAGCATCATCCTCTTCGCCTATGGTCGATCTGACTACAAGTTCATGTTCATCGATGCTTTCAGGCAATGGTCAGCTTTCAGTGCCCAGGTTATACAACGCCAGTCACCTCGAGGGGCTGGAACACAACCTCATCATGGTTCCCAGATCCAGACCCCCTTGCCCAATGACACAACCAAAATGTGCCCCTACTTCATCGTTGGGAGGATGAACGCCTTCTCCCTCAGAACCTACCTAATGAAGCCCTTTACACCTTCCAGATGCCTCACCCGTGAAGAGAGGATCTTCAAACTACAGGCTTGTTCCCAGGGGCAAGCGGGTGGTGGAAGAAGCCTTTTGGCCATCCTGGCCAACAGGGTTCAGGTACTTCTCACCACCATGCAGCATTCACCACCAGACCGTGCAGGAGGATCATTGGAAGCTTGCTGCATCCTGCACAATCTCATGTGCACCCGCTACCCAGTGCTTGCAGAACAGGCCGTGGCCTCCAACAAGGCAATGGGGACATGGAAGCCTTGCGTGAATGGAGGCAAGGGTGAAACCTGTAGATACTGTAAGATGTGTAGGCCACAACAGAGCTTCACGTTGAAGGAAGAAAGCAGCGCCAACCTCCTGAAACACTTGCGTGCAACTCCCCAGGCTGGAGCAGTGGAGTTGGGCAAGACAGGATGGTAGGATGGCTATGGATTGCTTCCTTCAAGCCTGTCTCATCACACTTGATGAGATTGTGCATGTATGTTGAGTGGCCCTACAATGAACAGGGCATTTTTATTAAAGAGTTGTGTTTATGTTGAAATGTGTGGATCAATGATTAAATTGTTATTGATAATAAAGGGCCAAAGGTGTGGGCAGCTGGGAGGGTGGACCATACAGTCCCACTATGCTTGCACTGGGAGTTAATCTATCCCACAGCTATTACCCATCCCACAAGGTATCTAACCCATCCCACAGCTATACCCATTCCCACAGGTATCCCTGGCCCATCCCACAGGTATTTCCCTGCCCATTCCCACAGCTATTACCCATCCCAAAGGTATCCCTGCGCCAGCCCACAGCTAATTACCCATCCCACAGGTATCCATTCTGCCCATCTCACTGCTTTCTTAAACCCATCCCACAAGCATGCAAAGGCTTTTAAAACCATTCTAAAGTTTCCACCAAGACTTTATTTACTAAAAAATAATGAAACAAGTGTGGTTGA
>BHFT01031975.1:0-10870 GCA_004320025.1 Laticauda laticaudata
CATATATTGATTTGTCTGTTTTAAATGTATGTCAAATAAATTTTTTTTCTAGATTTTTTTTTTGTTTAAAAAGAATGGGACCTCTTTTCTCCAATCATGACTGGCTGATATCAACCCCAAAGGAAGGAGAGGAAATAGGAAAGCATCATGCTACCCACTCTAACCCTCTGAGCCAATCCAGATGAATACCATGGTCAATGCTATTGAAAGCCCTGGAGAGGTCACATTAGGCAAGGATGGAGGCAAAATTTCCTTCCTGCCAATGTCAGAGGTCATCCAAAAGTGAAGTCAATGCTTTTTCATCAAACCAGAAAAGAAACAGGAATTCAAAGGACTGGCCTGAATAGGAGTCTGAAGAAGTCTCCATTTTCTTTGAAAGATTGAGGAGCACAGCTTTCACAGTTAATTTTGTCTCTCACTTACAGAAGCAGTAAAACTGAACCCCACTCATAGCAGAGATGCTCAAAACAGCTCCCTGTACTGAACATTAGAAGTACAACTAGGATCCACATTCCAGGTCATAGCGCACACAGTGGGACAGAACAATGTAATGTACACTGTGAGACAAATTCTACCTTTTGTGTACTTCCATGCAATATCACAACATGAGTACAAAAATCCAGAGCTTACATCATAATATTCATTTCTTTGTTTTGGTGTCATTGTGGTTAAGATGTCTGATTTCCAGAGGTATGCCTAAGCAAGTCCCTTTTTCTTGTCTCCTACCTTTTGTCTTCCTTTTGTCTACCAGTCAGGCTGGATCTTTTTTCTTTTTCTGGATCTCGTACTCCTTGGATTTAAAATCAACACTGTATCTTCTAAAGCATTTGGAAAAATTATTCTCAAGCGCACATTTGCTTTGCCAGCTTTATGATTTGTTATCCATCTTGTGGGTTTTTAAAAAGAAACCTGTACTTAGTCTTCAAATTAATGGTCTGCAGTATATGTATGGATAAAAACATTCAGTACAATGCACATAATAGTTGTGTTTGTGATATACATACTTGGTAAAAGCTTTCCCATTTTCATCATCCAGACAGGTATAATCTAATAAATCATAAACAGGAAATAGCAGTGGGATAAATGCTTTGGGAAAATAGAGGATTTTATGGTGGATTACTGTATACAAAAAGCCTTCATTTCTACTGGCTTTTTTTCTTAGATTTTTTTTTAATGCAGGGATGTGCAAATATTTTTATTATGCCAAAAACATCAAGAAAGAAGATTGAAAAGGTGGCTAAAATTGTCTCCTCTTTGTAGACTGACAATAGGGGTATCTATTGCAATGGATTTCTCCAGGTTAATAGGCTGATGCTGGCATCTAGGATCTTTCAGCATTATTTTGGACCAAACTTTCTTTTTTACTTATTAGTGTCCTGTTCAGAATTTGCTGCAGTGAGTTGTTGCAAAGCTGACATATTTCTCCCAGAGGATCCTTTTACTCTTCTAGGAGAGATCATGTCAGATCCATTCTTTTGGTTCAGGGAGCTTCCACTCTGAAATTGAAACTATTGCATGAACCAACATGTAGAGAAATGGAGTAGAGATGGCAGCAGAGAATACAGGAACAGGATATGGTCATATGACAAATAATCCCCTAGAGCAGTGTTGGTGAACATTTTTGGCACTAAGTGCTCAAACAGGAACATGCATGCACATGCACACGTGTGCTGGAAACCAGAAGAGCAGCTGCCTGGTGTACATGTGTGCACCGGGCAGCTGTTCTTCTGGTTTCTGGTGCATGCATGCACACCGGCCACCTGGTCTTCAGGTTTCTGGCATGCATGCACACATGAAGACCAGCTGCCCAGTGCGCATGCACACTTCATAAACTGGAAGAACAGCTATCTGGTGCACTTGTGCACATCAGGAAGATGATCTTCTGATTTCCGGCGTGTGTATGCACACTGGCCAGCTGGTCTTCATATGTGCAAGCATGCCAGAAACTGGAAGAACAGGTGGCCAGTGCACATGTGCATGCTGGAAACTGGAAGATCATCTTCCCAAAATGCACATTCACATTGGTTGGCTGCTCTTGGTTTCCTGCACTCCCACATGGATGAAGACCATCTGCCTGGCACACCGGAGCCTGGAAGAACAACGGGCGACAGCTTGCATGCCTGGAGAGATGGCTCTGCATTCCACTTCCGGCACGCGTGGCATAGGTTCACCATCACGGCCCTAGAGAAACAAAGGTCTGTGTTTAAGAATAATATCTTTCTCATGGGTTATATACTATATCTCAGAAGGTTAAAGCTAAGTTTTGGGTGGGTTGTAGAGAATAAAAAACCTTCCATTCCAAGCAAATTCCTTCAATATATGTTCCTGAATTGGATTCTTGTCCCTGACCTTGGAGCGCTCTTGAACTGATTCTACTATTCTTTAGTTTTTGGGGTCATCATGATGGACCTTAGATCTCATTTTGTACTTTGTTTCTGTGAACTTAGAGCAATTTCTGTTCGGGCAAGAAAGAAGCCTTGGTATATCCTCACAAGGATTCATCCTGATGTTAAAATTGAAATATGAGGGAAACTCAACTGATATAGGGGCTCATAAATGCTGTTGCTGCCTGACACTACTCCTCTGTCATTGCTTATAAATTCACAGAGAGCATGTCATTGGAAATTACTACATCAGGGAAAGGAAATCTTAGGTGACACTCTGCCGAGGGCTTTCTTTACCTTTCAACTGCAGCTGGACAAAGTCTCCTTCTGCTGTATCCCCAGAAAGTCTTAAAAATCTATATAAGAACATTGGGCAAAAAGAATAAGAAATGTCCTTGCTTTGAATCAGTGATTCAAATGAATCAAATCATACAGGTAATAAAAATCAAAATTCAGTGGACCAAAGGCAAATTTCTTCTGAAGATAAATATTGGCTTGAGGGAAAGAATGTTCTTTAGGTGGGAAGAAAAGGACTTGATTTTTCCTCTATGCCTGCTTTGATCTGCTTAGGGTTCTTTTCTTTCTTTTCTGTTCCTTTCTCCCCCCTCCTGACATGATTTGCAAAACTTCTCCAAATTAAAATGAAGATTGCTTTCACAGTGCGCTTTTCAACATTTTTTGAATATATTTGTTGGGTTCCATACAGATTATTCATAATTTTGTCTAAACAAGGGGTACATATACATATACTATTGCATGGGTGCTAATACCTAGAGAAAAATAGAGACAGACAAAGAAACAGAGAGAAAAGTATGTATTTGTATATTCCTAGAGTTTGTGACATTTCCCTATTCTGAGGCTGAAATGAGATTTTATCCAGTTTGATGGATATGTGTGGAATTCCCAATTGGGATTGTTCAGTTTATGATCCCAGGGTTGTATGAAGTCACCAACATGAAGGGAAAGGGGAGAAACAAATAAATATAAGATTTAATTGATGTAAGGTGATGTAATTGCATTTAAGTGAAACTAAATGAAAATGGTCTGGCCCCACCTGTTTCCTTATCCTAACCCCTTCTAGTATGGTCCTTGTCCTGATTAAATATTGTGCATCTCTGAATTGAAAGACCCATTTTTAAATTTTTAATTCAGTACTTTCCAGTTGTAGCTCGCACATCTACCTGCAGAATTCTTAGAGCTAAACTGTAATTACTCAAAATACTTTATACACATTTTTGGAAACGCTTTCCCTTTCCCTTTTTGGCAGCTTTCCAGAACTCTCTGGGAAAAGAAATCACTTTCCATTTATGACATCATTTTGTCATACTATTTGCTATCACACCAAGGACTTGTGATACCATGTCCAATTTCTCTTCCCTTCCCTTCTCTTCTGTTTTGTACAAATCACTGGTCTAGGAAAAATGACATAGTTCAGACAAGAGAAATTGTGACAGCAGTGGGATTACAGGAGGAAAAAAGATGAATTACATAATCTGAGTCTTTGTTCACACAATGCAATTAACCTGGTAACCAAGTTAACCAATTTACTGACTACAGAAAGGAACCAACAACGACCCAAGCAGGTTTATTGAGCACAACTCATTGAAAAAACTAAAGCAAGGTTGGGAGAAGGCGGAGCTTCGTCTCGGTGCTACAGCTGTGATCTCGGCTCTGAGATCGCAGCTGATATTTTCGCCCCTGGTCGGTCCTAACGGACCTAAACCATCCCGTAGAGACGGGGAGATTGAGAAGGGCAAGTTCCCAGGATCCAGAGATTCGCAATCTCTGGTTTGAATTCCGGGAGAAGCCTTTTGCTGGCGTGGAAAGGCAGCCTCAAAGCTGCTGAATGTCGGGGACAGCTCCGAAAAGAAAAAGTGGCTTTGAGCGAATGTTGTGTCGGTTGGGTGCGATAACCTCTTTGTAAATGTAAATTGGCTGAGACCTGAAAGGTACCTGAACAAAGAGAAACCTGTGCTTTATTTTTGTTTAGACTGGAATTGTTATTAAGCGGCGTTTTTTTAAAGTGATGTCAAATTGAGGCTTGGATTTTTTCCTTACTACTTCTTTTTTCTGAGGACTTTATGTGATTTTGTAGGTACACGAATTGAATTTTTTTTTATATATATTTTCATGCTTCTTTTGATTTTTTATTTTCATTAGGATAGAGACGCCCTTTGATTTTTTCTTCTTTTTCTCTGAATTTTGTATACATTACTCTCTTTCTGGCTGGGGGGGGGGAAAAGTATTAAGAGATTTTGCAACACTGCAACTAGAGCTTGAAAGTACTTTATTTGATACTGGGGGAAGGTATAACTACTTTCTCAAGGAATTTAATGTGATAAGATGGAGGGAGAGACAGAAAATATTATTTAAGGTGTTTTCTGGACTCTTATCATAGTTTAACACTTGAGGTTGGCTTTGAACTGCTGGAAGAGAGAGTCATAAATAAGGCTTGGATAAATAAATAAAGTGCAGTGTGCAGTCCAATATATACTTGTGAAATCTTTATCGCCAGCCTTTTTGTATATTTTAACTCTAGTATTTTTTATTTTTTGCTTTTTATTTTTATCCTTTTTCCTTTTTTGGTTTTTGGGCTCTTTATATTGGATTTTACTATTTTGGGGATCATAATTGGCTATTCTATCAGATGGATTGCAGGTCAAACAAGAATTTTGGAAGTTTTTTGAAGCATCTAAACATGGGAAAAAAAAGTGAAAAAAAGAAGAAGGTGTTTAATTGAAGTAGATGTGTGTTTTTGGATGTTTGGTGACTTTGGGATTTTTGGAAATTTTTATTTTGAAGGATTAATATCATTTGGGTCGTTTAATTTTTTTTTCACAATGGCATTAACTTATGGATGAACTGAAATGGAATTTATAAAATACGACACAAGAGAAAGCAAGAAGGGAAGGATTTTTGGCTTTTATTTTTTCGTTTCTTAGAAACTGGTAATTTCTACAATATGAGAAACATACAAGAGCAAGAAGAACTGGGATGAAGAAGAAAACATGCCCTAATGAAACAAGCAACTTTTATTTGGGGAAGAAAGGGGAAAGGAGAGAAGAGAAATGGAGAATTAAGATTAACAAACAACCAAAAAGGAGGGAAAACAGGTGAAAAGTGGACACACACAGAAAGGCAACAGAAAGAAGAATACCACAAGAGGGTGGAGATTTAAGAGACAAGGGGGTAAAAAGGGTAGAGCGGTGAAGCAAGGGAGGAAAGAAGGGAAGACCAAAAAGGGGAAAACAAGGTGAAAAGTGGTACAACATTAGAAGGACAGAAAGAAGAATACACAAGAAGGGTGGAGATTAAGAGACAAGGGGGTAAAAGGGTAGAGTGGAAGAAGCAAGGGAGGAAGAAGGGAAGAGAAGCTAAAGGTTTTGAAACAAGATGTAAAAAAACAGAATTTTTTAGAGATAATGGGTAACATAATAATTGAAAAAGAGATTCTGAAAGGTATAAGATTGTTGTTGTTTGTATTGTATTTGAATAATGTACAAAATTGGAATAATATTGATTATAATGGGACAAAATATTTCATTTAATTTAGCGAAATTTCTTTTTAAATAAAATAAATGAAATCAATATGAGAGAATTGAATTAAGACAATGGAAAATTGTCATTGTATAATACTATTTAAAAATAAGTGAAATAGGGGGAAGTAACTAGCAAAATTTATAAATGTTCCATAGAAGCATGATATTTATTGTAGAAAGGATTGTGTAAAATGGTTTAGACTTAATGAAAATAATTTTAATGATATAATTTTAATTGCTATGGATTGTTTGTTTTAATTATATTATAATATTTTTAAAAAAATTTTTTTTCTTGTTTAAAAATATTGAGTCTACTCTTTAAGAATGTACTAACGAGAACATCTGAGATGAAAATTATGTGTTATGGTTAAAGCTTTAAACTAGGGGAAGGATAAGTAATGATAAGGCTTATATCCAATCAGTCATTAAGAAGAAATTTTGTGTTAATGAGAAAGAATAATAGACAGCTGAAAGGAGACAAAGATATAATTTAATGATTTAAATTGAGATGAAATAAATATAATAGAATTAAGGAGATGAAAGAGGGAGAAGCTATATAGAAAATGTAAAATAGTGAAAGAAATGGAATGCTATATAAAGTAGCATGAACTTGAATTAATGTCTGTAAAAAAGATGTAACTCGGATCAAACTGCCGTCCAAAAGATTATTTTTGTCTTTCTTATGTTTTGTGTTTGTTTGTATATGTTTGTTTGTTAAATATATAATAAAATTCTTAAAAAAAAAAAACTAAGGAAGGTAGAAGTAACCCTGCTACATAGAAGTACAAGTTTTAATAGATTTGCTTAAGATGCTTATAAAAAAAAAACCAACGGCCGTTGTTTTTAAAGGAAATACTCTAAGAATTTACATTTTGTATTTCTTCAAGTGAAAAAATGCCAAACAAAAAGAAATTTGTCATAACAATCTTATTTTTCTTCTTTTTTTTTTTTTGAAAAAAAATTTTTTGGATTTTCACAAAGACAAAATACAAATAAAGCATCTTTTTTGAAAAATAGTATGGTCCCAGTTGATCAACTTTTATACACAACCAAAACTCATTTAATGCTCATTTTTTATTTCTATTCATATTTATTAAATTTTATATTTTAAGATAGTTTTCCCCATCTTTTTATTTTTGTCAACTTTGGTTTTACATTATCTCATCTCAAATTCAAATCAACATTATAGTTTTACTTTCTGTCTTCTTGTTGTCTGTTACAATTTCATATCAAACTTTCTTTTTAGCAATATTTCTCTGTAGTTACATTAGAGTTGATGCTTTATATCCTTTAATTTTATCATCTCAAATGTTTTATTTTAAGCTTCAAGTATAGCTTTAAGATTTATAGATTCAATATAATACATAACTTCAATCGGATTCTGCTTGGTATTTCTATAAAATAGACACTATATTCTTAAAAAGAAAAAAATTATATATATATGTGTTATAAATAAAAACACATCATTCCAATTCAATTCTTCATTAACTATGCATTAAAATATTTAACATCTTCTTTCAATTGAATTCATACTCTTAGGACATTAATAAACTGTTTCCATGGTTTAATTCTTTTTTCCATATTTTACTTATATTTTTATAAATCAATTATTAATAATTAAAAATGTTCTTTTAATTTCTAATCATTTTTAAATTCATTTTATTAACAAACATCCCCTACAATACAATAAATATTTTATCCATCATCAATATTTGCTGAATTATTTCTATTTTAATATAACAATGCTATCTATGTATCTTTTGCAGAAATCCCTTTAGCAGTTAAATTTCACCCCCATTTATCTCTAAACAAACTTATGGTTATAATCCTTATACTTTTCTGTTTCTCCATTTCTTGTTTCTGTCTTTTACAATTCTTGCATTCTTACCCCTCTTCTTCTCCTTCGTTTTTACCCTCATCTCTCTAAACTTTAACTCTCTCATCTGTATCTCTCTTCTGGTTGCTTTCTAATATTATAACTTATCTTTCAATTGGTCTTCTTTTTGGTTGTTTTTTTTAGGCTTAAACCTTTCACTCTCTTTCCCCCTTTCTTTTCCCCCCACTCTAAATTATTGATATTAATAAGATGGTTTCTTCTTTGTCCAATCTTCTTGTTCTGCAAGCATTTCTTGTTGCTTTCATTCTCCATTTCTAAGAAATTGAAAACACAAAAGCCAAAAGAACTCCCTTCTTGTGCATCTCTTTTCCATTTTTAAAGGTTCCGTTTTCAGTTCTTTAAAGAGAAAAGTTTGAAACTTTTAAACACACCCGTTAATTTTAGTCATCCGATGCAAAAAAAAAATCACAAGTAATCCAAATAATCCCACTGTTGTTTCTATTTTGCTTCTTTTTTTTTCGCAATTTCTTTCTGGGTTCTAATTCTTTTATTACCAAGTTTCATTAAAATGTATTTTTGAGGGATCTTGTTAAAATTTACTGTGAATTCTTTAATTACGTTCCATTCCCTTAATTTCAAATGCGTCTCCTCCATTTTTCCAGATCCTGACCTCTCTATTATTTTTTTCTCCTTTCAGCTTTAAACTTTTAAATGTCGAAATCTATGATTATCCTTTGACTTTTATTTTCAGATTAGATCCTATTAATGTAAAGTGATTTTTTTTTTTTCCAAATTTCTTGCTTAGTCTCTAGCTGTCAGTATAAGGAAGGGAAGAAAAAAAAAACCTATCCTTCTTCTCTCTCTCTTAGCAGCTATCAAAAATCTTCTTTTGGGAACAATGTTGTTAAGCTTAAATTCCAGTGTAACCTTATTTGGTTGCTTTTGCTGTTTGACTCGGTCAACCAAAACTTTCTCTTCTTATCTTCCTCCTGCACTTCTTTTCCAGTTGAATTCTTTTTGTAGTGCATTTTGACACACTGCACCGCCTCAGGAAAGGGAGTCATGGCCAGCTGGGGAGGAGAGATGCGGCTCTCCTCAACCCTGCAGGCAGTCTCCCCCCTCTTCACCACCTCTATGAGGTGGCTTAGCCCCGAAACCAGCTGGCTCAGGGCGCTCCAGCAGCGAGCACGCATCAAAACCTCAGAGAGATGAGGTTTCGGTCTATCGCTGAAGAAGCTCAAACCGGAAGCCCCAACAATCTTTTTTCTTCTTTATTAGGAAGTTATTGGTTTATTGTGACCAAGTAGCTTTTTTACTGAATTAAAATGGCTAGATTACATTCCAGTCATGAAATTGCCTGGATTTTTTTTTATGTGGAAAATGTCTTTTACTTAAATTGAACCTCAAACCAATAGGCATTTAACCCTCTGTCAGAAAAAGAAAATTAAAATAATCAATGAACATCATTCACACTCTGGTCATATCATTGCCATTAATTTACCCCCCTCTCAAGTAAACAGAATAGTTTTTACTCCATTCATTTATTATGGCCTCTCAATAAAAATATCAACTCCAACCTACTTCAGTCTGCAATCTACAGAAAGAGTTCTGTTTATTGGTTTGTTTATTGGATTCACCATACAAATTGTGATGGAGAATGTACAATTCCTTCCTACAAGTGTCCAATGTGAGGTTTACTCCCAAAGATGCTTTTTTTTCAAAAGGAAATTGGAATGTCCTGGTTTCTCTTTGAAAATATTTGGCTTCTCATCCAAGAAACTTATTCAGTTTAATTGAAAAAAACCAAGAAAGTGTCATTGCCTTTTGGAAAAAAAGCACCTTTGGTACAACCATGACCTGGATGATTGAGAATCTCCTTAGACATTAAGGTTTACTCATGCAAATCATCAGACAAAGGTTGAAGATTCATATGATTTGAAGAGAAACCAGAATAGCACATAACAGAAAATGTGTCTTTTCATCCGAAGGCATTGGATTCTAAATATTTTATTTAATACTGAGTTCTAATTACTATTTAACATAGCATGCATTCTGGTTATATCATGCTATTACTAAGATGACAGTCAAGCATACATGACTGTGTCTAGTTTCACAAAGAGTTATGAAAGAATGGGGGGGGAGAGACTGTCAGATCCAGTACCTTCAGCTTGGTGCCTCACTAGCATTCTACCATCAACCGGGGAAGGAAGGGGGGAACAAATGGGCAATAAAGCTGTATATCTTTGTTATGGGAAATTGGGACGGATGACCAACAGTCAAGGAAGGACAAAGCATTTTGGAATCTGGTTTGTGCTCGCATGCTGGCATCTTCATGGCCATTTATCCTGAGAATGGAATTTCACCAGCCCAAACACCTCCACATTTGCCAAAACATCTTGGCTGTGCCAGATTGGCTACACACAGACAGACTGTTAGTAATGTAAGTCACCTAAATGGGTTGGAAATATATAAACCAGGATAGACATTTTAATACTGTATCTTTAAGATAATCCTAAAAGTATCATTGGGTGTGGTTTCTCAAACAGCCATAAGATGGAGCCAGAAACCTGGGTTGTCTTCATCTTAGTCTCAAAAGAGAGTGTGTCTGAGTGAGTCTCTGTTTCCTTCTGTGGAGAATATTGCCGTTCCTCTTAATTGACTGTTATTCCTGGATTTGATATAAGTCTGATACTGAACTGTTTTTTACACTGAACTTTGTTATTGGATTATCCCTGGACTGAAATCTGACTGATTTCAGCTGTGAATGACTTTGGAATGCTTATCTTGAACTTTGCTTAAACCTTTATTGAAAGTAAAAAACCTACATTTACAGTACAGTGCATCTGTGTGTTGTGTGTGTATTATTCAAACACTACTCTCTATACGTCTCCTTCTATGCGCTCATTCTCCTCACAGGGAATTACCTCAACACTGGTTATGGGCCCAGGCCATACCAAACTCAGATAACTGAGAGTTAGTGTGAATGTACAGTACTGTATACAGACAGCTGTTTACTGTTTAATTGTGGGTGAATATCCTAGTAAAGATGGCACAAGTCACTTCAACAAGTCTATCACTGATAACCCAGTTGGATGGAACAAACTATGTTT